>QLOI01008235.1:0-13732 GCA_003313605.1 Tuber umbilicatum
AGGGGGTGGGACTGGGGGATGGGACATGAGGTGGGCCAATAAGCCTGCAAGAGACGATTCGAGGGAGAATAGGTTGGCGGTAGAGGCAGGAGGAGGGGCTTGATGGGGTTGGGCGGCGAGGACATTTGCTATGGAGCATAGTACGGGGATGATGACCATTTCTCTGGAGGGGAACTAGTTTATTTCTGAGGATGTAGGAAGGAACATTAGGGCGAAAGGAGGGGGGAGGGTGTCTTGTAAGTGGGCAATATTGTCCTGCTAGGAGGATTCGGAAAGCAGGGTGATTTTTTCCACAGGCTCTTCGGCATTGAAAAACACAGAGGCAGTAGGATCAAGGGGGGGGATGATAGAGGTGGTGATGGCGGCGGGGGTAGGGGCCCTAGAGGGGTAGGGCATGGTGCGTGCAGAGTCCCTTCCTTGGTGGCAGAGGGATCTAAATGATGGAAGGCGAGGAGGGGTGGTCGGGGCGGGAAAAGAATGAGGGGCTAGATCCATGGCTTTTGGACCAGGTAGGATTACTGGCCTAGGCCACAGATATCTCGCCTAAAGGGTCTAAGCAGCAGGATGAGGCGTGAGCATGAAACCTTTTATTGAGGGGAAAAATCTGGCGATAATAGGAAGTGGTGTTGTATTTTCAAAGATGAGGTAAATAGCAGTTGTGAAGCATGACTAACTACATGTCTATCTTTTCCATCTTATATAGTTCTTCCCGCTCAACTATAAGTCACAATTGGGACTCATACACATGCATAACAACTTAGGACTCAAATGAGTCATTACGCAATTGTAATGTGGGCTCCATGTGGGAAAATGGATTCCAAGGATGCGGCCGTACCGAAGCTTTCTTCGTACGCAAAATGAAGAACAAATATGTAAGAGAGAAAACCTTAACCGTGAAACTTAATATTGTTAAGCCGCAGCTTTACTCAATAAGTTCTCGAGAGGATAGTTTATCATCTTAGGAGAAGAGGTCTCGCATAGACTTAAGTAGAATTATATTGCCAGCTCCTCTTCATCACTCCTAAGCTTACCACCATCGCGAGCACACGCATCTCCTAAGGGTCTCGGGCTAACATCATTCCGGATGTCCGCCAGCTCTGTTAGTTCAATATCTGACTTGAAGTATGTTGAAATTTTAAATTCGTTTTATATGTTTATTGTATTTTAATAATATTGCGTATTCTCAAACTTGGTTAGTATTACAGCTTTACCTATACCCCGAGAACGTTGCTGCAGCTGGAACATATATGATGTATATTTCCTTGAATATTTCATGATAGCGATCAGATTTAACATATGTGTTTTCATTATGGCTTTCGGAATATTTCTCTGTCTTTATGCATATTTTTCGGTTCTTTTAACCGACAATTATTTCTTCGGTTATATCCCTCACACCTCTTTTGATTAAAGAACATTATGGGGAATTTCCTTGGCAGATTCTCAGGGTCAAACACGGTCACACTTATGTTTCTTGCAATGTTTTCACTATTATTTCTAAAGATACACGGAGTGTATGCGGAGGATGCAAACCGGTATATATAGATGCTACCGCCCACCTCGCTTAGGAGAATTAAGGACAAGAATCTCTACCAATCTTCCTTTCTACCAAAAATACATCCTCGCCCAAATGTGCCCGCAATACACTTTTAGTCTAGTGACTGTATACTCTACATAGTTTATTACTATCGTACGGTTCACACAATTCAATAGGTTATGAGCACGGCGCCTTCATAGCTATATGATATACACTTACACGTTCCTACCTCAACAGCGACGCAAACTTCACAAGTAATATTCTAAGTTCAACAATTTACCTCATCCTACCAATCGCAATATTCTGATGATTGAAATGAAACGAAACATTTTTGAAACAATCTTGGCAAATTTGGTCTTGACGAAATGTCCTCGGCGACAACCGCCTTTTAAATAAGGTTTCAATTGACTATTCGCCTCCATCTCTACTTTTATCCCTCAAGCTCACTTACGCGTCCTCCACACACTTCTCCACCACTCTTCTTCTTCATGGAAGGCTATCATATCAATCGACAATTGTTGGTCAGCAATCAAGATTTTTCTTGCTTTGTGCTCGATTTACATCGTAGTTTAAAGGCTTCCCTTAAGTATTAGAGCGTGTGGAATAAAGGAGTATGTGACTATCTTTCTTGGTCGAGAACTTTCGTCTTTGAAATTTAAAATTCATGATGGCATTGGCTGCCGCTACCACAACACCTGTCCCTCCTCTACCTCCTGCTCCACGACCACGTCTCTGTAATTCCAAACGTGCCTGGGCACCCGGTTACAAACTAAGCTCAATCTCAAACCTTAACGGCCCCGAGAACTAACAGTCCTGGCATGAAATCATTCAACATATCCTAGAACTATACAATAGCGGGGACATCGTGAATGGAATCGAAATTTTACCAGGGGAAATAAGGGATGATGATGATGAGGTGGTAAATGCTGATCCAATAGATGAGTTTCGCGATCGCTATCAATGGGCTTCAGCCTACTTCTTGGAAACAATCGACCCCCAATGGCTTATCATGCTGGCTACCCACAAGACACCACCGGCCGTATGGAGGGCCTTCCACGATAAATTCGCTAGAGAAAATACTTCCTCCTTCTTCGACCAACTAAACACGGTCTACAATACCACGTAGGATGTTTCAACACCAATCGCCGGGCATATTAACACCTACGATAGCTTATGGAAACGAATGCAACAATGTTGTTCTACCGCTACCGCTACTGATCGATATATATTGCCAGTTATTATTAAAGCAGTGTTCGAATCCCGCGAAGCTAAAGCTGCTATCCTCCTCCATTCCCTTACAGACCCGATGAGTAATATCATCGATAACCTCCAAACCAAGGAGGACCTTACCTACGATCATGTTTACAACAAGTTATTGGACATGAGAGCCTCGGCTAGCACTGAGGATAATAAAGCATATAAAACCGCTGATATCAAAGAAAAAGGAAAGGATCACCTACTACGGAAGCAACAGGCTACCACCGCAAAGAAATGTTCCTATTGCAAAAAGGACAACCCCTCTGCACGTTGCGAAGGACATACCTGGAGGGAATGTAACAAACTCAAGGCTGACAACCTCAAGAAGAAGGAAACGAAAGCTGTTAAGTCCGCTAAAATCGGCAAGGAAGAAATATCCAAACTGGTTAGTACAAATACCCCCCATCTACCTGCGGAAAAGATGTCTTACCCACATCATTGGGTAATCGATACCGGCGGAAGCTCATATATGACAAGTAACTTGGATCTTCTTATAAACTATGAACCGGAAAAAGGCACAGTCAGGTTACGCGATGACTTGGTAATAGAGTCATGTGACTGTGGGACAGTGAAGATCATGGCTGTAACATCTAATGGCCTTGTGACTCCTGTTTACATTCAACATGTTCTTTAGGTTCGTAAATTGGGTTTTGTAATTTGTTATCAGGGTGTGCTATCGTTTCATTGGGAAAAGGATTCTCTTTATGCAGTAGTGGAAAGGATATGAATGTTTTTAGGGAAAATAAAGCAGAAGTTCTTTGGGGAAAGTTAGATGGTCAAGATTATGTTGTGCAAGAGGAAAAGGAAAAGGCGGACAAGATGACTTACAAGCAGTGGCATGAAGCAGTCGGTCACCCCTCTCCTGAATACCTCCAAAACATCAACTACTCCGACGACCCTACAATACCTCAAGTTGTAAAAGATTGGCAATGCGAAACCTGCATTACCTCCAAGTCTACCAAACACAAACCAAAATCAACAGACAAGCCATGTGATACACCATTGGTGTTGATTCATTCTGACTTAAGTGGAAAACTTTCTACACGTACCTTTGATAATTGTTGGTACTATGTTACATTCATCAATGACTGTACTCGCTATGCTTGGATTTATCCCATCAAGGCCATGTCTGACACACTAAAAGTATTTACACAATTCATCAATGAACGTCAAACCCAAGACAGCATAACCATAAAATGATTCAGAACTGATGGTGGTGGTGAGTATGTTAATAACGAAATGCGGAACCTTTTCCTAAAGCATGGAATCGTTCATGACATGACTACCCCCTACTCACATGAATCCAATGGCGTTGCCAAACGATACAATAGAACAATAATCACCACTACTCGATCAATGTTGAAAGACCTCACGTTAAGACTATGGGGAGAAGCAGTCGCAAGCGCCGTATACATCCGGAACAGACTCCCAAACCGATGCCTAGGATATTCAACGCTTTATGAATCTCTCTACAACAAAAAGCCGGTGAAGAAACACTTACGCCCATAAGGGACCAAATGCTTTGTCCATATACCAGAGGAATCCAGAAAACCAGGAACAAAGTTACAGCCCCGGGCCATCCAAGGATACCTTGTTGGATATACTCCCTCTAACAAAATCTAGCGAGTTTACATACCATCACAATATGAAGTCACAGAAACTAGACAACTCCATTGGACAACCAAGACGATAATACCGCTTGCCCCAATGGAACCTATTTCACAAAAAGAGACATTTGCGACTGTTCTTCCACCGTTCTTTCCAATAGGCTCAAAACTACATGATAAGCTTCCGGAAATATAACTAGAACAAACCCAACAAACAATAATCAAAGTTCATCCTCCCCCACCACCTAAAAACCCAGACGAATATGAAAGCCCCCCATTGCTAATCCCAGAACCCCCTGAGAAACCCGTGGATCCTGATACAATATGGACCAGATCTGGCAGAGTCTCACATCCACCACAACGCTTGGGTACAAATGTTAAAGAAATACCAGACGCAGATCCTACCACCTATTACGAAGCTTTAAACAGCCCGCTAAATGATCAATGGGCCTCTGCAATGGTTAATGAGATAAAGGAACTTAAGAAGAATAAAACCTTAGACATTGTCGATAAACCTGTTAATAGAAAGTTGATTAATAGTAAGTGGGTATTCAGAACTAAAAAGAATTCTGACGGAATCTTGGAAAGGTATCGTGCAAGAGCTGTTACAAAAGGATTTTGACAAATACCTGGCTTCGACTATGAAGAAACCTTTGCACTAGTCATTTGATATGAATCCCTCCCCTTCCTCCTTGCGCTAAATGCCAATAACAAATGGCGACCACGACAATTTGACGTTAAATCAGCTTTCCTTTCTGGTGAATTGAAGGAAGAAGTTTACTAGCAACCGTTTCAAGGGTACCGTGACAGAGATAAAGTATGGAAACTTAGCAGATGTCTCTATGGACTTAAGCAATCAGCAAACGAATAGTATGCTCGCTTTGCTAAATTCTTAACCTCCAAGGGCTTTACGACATCAGCCCTAGACCCATGCATGTTGGTTCACATTAAATACGACATATACATATTGGTTTATGTTGACGACATCGCCCTCCATTCAGCCAATACCCTCTATTCTGCGACTCTGATAGAAGACCTGAAAACGGCATTCTAGATTACTGATCTAGGGGAAGCTAGCTTTTTGCTCGGCCTATACATAATGTACACATCAGACAGGATAAATCTCACCCAACAACAATACATCAAGTCAGTCCTTTTTCGATATGGCACGGATAATTCCAGCTCCGTCTCTACACACTTACCGAAAGGCATTCAACTTACGAAAGAGATCGAAGACTTACAGATACAGGACCCATCCATTTACCAATCAATAATAGGATCACTTACGTATTTGACGACTGGAACCAGACCCGATCTAGCGTATACGATTTTATTTCTCTCTCAATTTTCTTCTTGCCCTACTGGCCAGCATCTTAGGGCTGCTGAACATGTCCTTCGATACATAAATGGAAGAAAAAACATGGGACTGTTCTACTTGCAGAATACAACAAACGCTATGAATACTTATGTTGATGCTGACTTTGCTGCCTGCCTAGTCACTCGCTGATCTTTTTCTGGATACATTGTTCTATTCAATGGTTCATGTATCTCATGGCGATCTAAGAAACAGGCCTTGGTCGCTACATCAACTACCGAAGCGGAATATGTTGTTATGTCACTTGCGGCGTGACAAATTCAATGGTTCCACCAGGGTCTTCGTGATGTTCATTAACCGTACCAATCAATTTGCATGCCGATAATAGCGGAGCAAATTTTCTGGCTACTAACCTTTAACTTAATGAGCGAACAAAACATATCGCGATCCACTTTTACAAAATACAAGAAGAAATCGATCCTGGTTCATTCACTTTACTTAGGGTTGTGACGTACGATAATCTGGCCGACATCTGCAGCAAAATCTTAGCGAAACTAGCACATAGGCGGTTAATGGAAATCTTGGGCTGTAGATAATAAGGGGAAATGTTGAAATTTTTGATTCATTTCATATGTTTATTTTACTTTGATAATATCGAGTATTCTCAAACTGGGTTAGTGTTATGGCTTTACTTATACCCCGAGAACATTACTACAGCTAGGACATATATGATGTATATTTCCTTGAATATTTCATGATAGCAATCAGAATTAAGTTATGAGTTTTCTTTATGTCTTTCGGAATATTTCTGCGTCTTTATGCATATTTTTCGGTTCTTTTAACCGACAATTATTTCTTCAAGCTTACGGTTATATACCTCACACCTCTTTAGATTAAAGAACATTATGGGGAATTTCCTTGGCAGATTCTCAGGGTCAAACACGGTCGCACTTATGTTTCTTCCAGTGTTTTCCCTATTATTTCTTAAGATATATGGAGTTTATACGGAGAATGCAAACCTGTATATATTGACACTACCGCCCACATCGCTTAGGAGAATTAAGGACAAGAATCTCTACCAATCTTCCTTCCTACCAAAAATACCTCCTTGCTTAAACATGCCCATAATACATTTTTAGTATCGTGACCCTATACTCTATAGAGTCTATTAAGATCGTACTGTTCACACAATTCAATAAAGTGTTCATGCAGCATACAGATACATACATCCGGTGGCAGGAGAAAACACATCACATTGTTGTTCTGTTAGTGGCAAACTAACAGGTTACAGATAAGCTAGTCCAATATCAAACTTACTGTCCCATACGTATTCTTCTATGCAAGTCCTGTAGACTACCACTCAATGGTGCCACTTCGTTCTGCAAGTCCGTCGTCCTCTACTGTCTTAGATATGTTAGCTTGATCTACAGCCTCCCATGATGTGGCACTTAAGTCATTGGCCTGCACGGGCACTACCCGGAGGCATTAATGTTATGTACATCTGCCGAGATTAGACTTCTACAATCTAGAGTTCGCTAACAACCTTCAGAGATCTTACAGTCTTTCAGGAACAGATAGGAGTCGAGGTTTACTACTTGATTAGAGACCTCCTGAGCTTCCGGTATACCTTACATACCTACTACCATAGTCTTATAAGGATCAGTGGTGTATGCACTCAAGAATAATCATTTGTTTGACCATTAGAGCGCCGCATGACCTCTTATATATCTTGCAAACAGCTTCCGGTGGACTGGACTGCGATAATGTATAAGGTATTACGCTGCAGTCTTCATTCATAGCCTTTTACTAGTAAACCAGCAACTACTCTTCTGTTAGCCCATGACGCATTGTCTGTACATCGGGGCCATAGGGGGTTGTTGGACTAAAATTTTCTAATATTTACCTAAAGCGAGAATTCCTGTAGCTTGTAGCTCAACAACGGATGACCCGATTGGGCTCATATTTGAACCTGCTATATGAACTCGTATAACAAATATTCCTATCATTTTCCCTGGAACTTCGTGTAACCTTTTACGTTCAAGGTAGGGTAACTCCTATCCAAAGGTGGGGTAACCATTTCACCAAGGTAGGGTAACTATACTCCCCCAGGTATGGTAACTACTCACCCTAAGTAGGGTAACTCTATAACGACCCTGCTGGATCTTATAGTAGACTTAGTCTGATCCCATGCCAGATCCGGGAAGGGTTACGGTTAGGCTAGTCAAGTAACTCTACCAAAGGGTTACTATGAGGACTAAGCAAATGGAAATGCTTAGACTGCGAACAAAAAAGGTGTACAGGGTAGGTAGGGGAAGTCTATGCTGCGAGTTCGGCAGGTCTTCAAGAGTTCTGGCGAGTTACCCTACCTAAGGCAGGTAGTTACCCTACCTTGGGGAGTATAGTTACCCTACCTTGGCAAAGAGGTTACCCTACGTTTGATGGGAGGTACCCTACCTAGAGCATGAAAGGTTACGCAAGTTTCAGAAAAATTCATAGGAATGTTTGTTACACAAGAGTATAAAGGAGGTTTGAATCTGGGCTCAATCGGGTAATCTGTGGTTGAGCTACGAACCGAAGAAAATCTTACCTTTGGTAAACATAGGAAAATCTGAGTCCAACACCCCACTCTGGCGCCTATGTACAGACAATGCATCATGGGCCAACTGAAGGGAAGTTGCTGGTTTACTAGTAAAAGCCTATGATTGAAGACGGCGGCGTAATCCTGTATACGTTGTCGCTGTCCTTCTGGCCGAAAGCTATACGCAAGATATATCAGGAGGCATTGGGCAATCGAATGGTTACACGAGAAGTTATTGTTGAGTGCATACACCACTGATCCTTATAAGCCTGGGGTGGTAGGTATGTAAGGTATACCGGAAGCCCGGGTGGCCTCCAGTTAAGTGGTAGACCTTCGACTCCTGTATGTCTCGGAAAGACTCTAAGATGTCTGGAGGTTGTTAGTGAGCTCTAGATCGTAGTAGTCTTATCTTGACTGAGGTGCTTATCGTCTGTGGCTGCGGGTAGGCCCGTATAAGCCATCGGCTTAAGTACCTGGTCACAGGAGTCTGTAGACCAAGCTATTGTGTCAAAAACAGTAGTAGAAGGTAGACTTGTAAAACGTAATGGTCCAATTGAGTGCTAGTCTACGAAACTTGCATAGACGAATACGTATAAGACCGTGAGTTCGATATTAGACTAGGTTAACAGTAACCTGTTTGTTCGCCACTAACCGGACAACGATGTGAAGGGTTTTCTCCTGCAGTTGAATGCATTTATCAAGATACTGCATGAACACTTCACATCAGATAATAAACTAGCAGAGCCAGCTGACATTCGGTACAATGTTAGCCCCAGGCCCAGAGGAGATGGGCATGCTCGCAATGGTGGTGAGCTTAGGAGTGATGGAGAGGAGCTGGCAATATAATTCTACTTAAGTATATGCGAGACCTCTTCTCCTGAGATTATCAACTATCCTCTCAAGAACTTATTCGAGTAAAGCTGCTACTTAACGATATTAAGTTTCACCATTAAGGTTTTTCTTTTACATACTTGTTCTTCCTTTTGCTTAAGACGAGAGCTTCGCTACAGCCGCATCCTTGGAATCCATCTTCCCACCGCGATCTCCCGTTACAAACTCAGCGGGACTCTCAGAAGCCTTCTGCTCCCACCGCGTAGACATTCCCTACCTATCCGGTAGACCTTTCTAGTTCGCAATCCAAGCATTCCCATTTGCTTAGAGTATGTGGAAACCCTTTGATAGAGTTACTAGACTAGTCTAACCGTAACCCTTCCTGGCTCCGGTAAGGGCTAAGACCAAGTCTACAGTAAGATCCAGCAAGGTCGTTATAGCAATAACAATATAACTATGAGTCACAACTGCGACTCATGTCAAAACACAACCCAGTATGACTCCAAGTGAGTCATTCACATAACAATAACCTATGACTCACAACTGTGAGTCATGTAGAACATCCTATGACCTCTAAACAGATCATGCGTGCAAAATCAATAACCTAAAACAATATAAAACCCAAATAACAAATGAAACCCCATGACTCATAAATGAGTCATAGTGCGAAATAGCTGAGTCAGTCTAGAATCGTGACACTAACAGAGGCTTCGAGGTGATTGAAAAACAACTAAAATCTCCATGATCGCAATAAAGAAGTAACTGTTCAATCAAGTATATTCAAAATACTGTTGGTCGAAATCTGCCGTTCAAAAGCCAGACTTCATCGGTCTTTAAATACAAGATTTTCTGCCATCATAGCATAACATAACTAAGTATCAAACGATACTTAAAACAATACATAAAACAAACTACAGTCACCTGGCAAAAGTGTTCATGAAAGGCTGACTAAGCAACCTTGCCAAAAAAAAAAATCATCCTCCCAAGTTGTATGTGATGTTCCAACCACCACAACTTTGATAATTAGATAATAGGTTTTAATTCTTTTCTGCTTTTATCTCAATTGTAAGTACTAAATCAAAATGTTCCAACTAACTAGAATGTCTTCTTTATTCTAACATTATTTATCTTCATGACTATCCCTTAAAGTATAACATCATCAAGTTTTAGAACAAATCAGAATTAGTAAATGAATAAACAAGTCTATATCCAATATGAGGAATATTTTAAAACTTTTAAAATATTGTAATACAGTAGGAAAAACATTCAAGTAATCTAGATTCTTTAGTTGAGATATGGATTCTGTAAGAACTTAATGAGAGAGTACCTACAACAAGGCATTGTATTCCTCGACTAGTAATAACCTTAGCTGTTCTTACTAGCGAAAAAATGTTATGCCTTCCTGAGGGTGCTACCTCGCTCATTTCTTATATAGTCTACTTTCCACTGGCAGTTTCATGTTTAGTTATCTTCCAGACTATAGGAGTAAATAGTATGTACTCTTCAGTTCTATTAAGAATTTGTAACCAGTACAGTTGTTTCAATTCATGTACATAGACTGCAGGAATGATACTTATTAGAGTTTAACTATCCTGACTAGAGGATAAATGGAAGGCCTAGAGAAAGAAAGGATAAAACATAACTGGTATTATATTTTAAGATAATACCAGTACTAGTATGTCAAGCGTGTTTACTGCTCTATAGTATTGAAAACATTATGTAGTATTCTTCATATTATATATGAACATTTTAATCCACTTCTAAATATGGTTAGAGTCAAAAACTTGAAAGAAAAAAAATACTTGAAGGGATTCTGCTATGAGAGGAAGTGGTGAATATAAATACTTTTAGTATAAAAAAGATTGAATAAAGTATTTTGATCTAGTATTATGAATTGGGACAGAAGCAGAAATGATTTTAAAATTTTAGACTATGCTGAGCGAAGTCCAATGATTTAAATTAAATTCATGGTCTAATTATTCAAGTTTTTATGGATGTTGCAACAGAGCATTGTGATCAACTTTGAAGGATTTTTTTTTGGCGAGGCAGCTTAGTCAGCCTTTCACGAACACTTGTGCCGAATGACTGTAAGTATCAAACGATACTTAAAATAAAACATAAAACATGCTAAGTATCAAACGATTCTTAAAATGAAACATAAAACATAACCTAGTACCTGTACTGGTTACATCCCTAAAAACAAAACAAAGTTTCAAACAAACAAAATCAAAACATAGAGATATCGAGATCCAAGTCCCAATCATCCTCCTCATTCTTGGCAGAAAAACAAACACAAAAAGAAAAACATGCTAAGTATTAAGCGATACTTAAAAACAAAACATAAAACATAACCTTGAACCCGTACCGGTCCCCATGCCCAACACCTCCCCTGTTACCAGTAGAAAATTTACCACTTGTAAGAGTATATCTAAGGATGGTAGGTATTTAATAATGGAGTAATATTGGGTAGGCTTTGTAGTGATAATAACAATTCAGTAGTAATATAACTTGTTATATTGATAAGGTCTCTTCTCCATTGCTGATTTCCTAATAGCTGAGGAAGGACTCTTGTATTTATATCCCGTGCAAGTTCCGCAGCTAATACATCTAACCCTCCTGCTAACAAGGTACCTTCCAGTCAGTTGTTCAACTAATATCTTCTCCAGTCCAAGTGTGAACACTCTTGACCTTGAATTTATTTCCCTGCTTGGTCTTCGGGTTAAGATTAACTTCGTCTTCCTGCAGGTGTCAGAGACTCCACCAGTTGAAAACTACTGATACCCTTGCCATATGAACTTAGTTTAGATTATGCCGTACTATTGCAAATTTTTCCAGTCGTTCCTTTGTATAGAAGTAATCAGTTCCAATATCAAGCATCGGTAACCGGCGCATAAGCATGACTGCATTGTCCTCAGAAGAGTCTGTAGGCTTAGTGCTCCATTGCTTTTCTGATTGCCTAGTGAGAATCTCTTTGCCGCCACATCTCCTTCACTCTTGTCTGAGTAAAATGCGTTCTTGTATTTTCTGCGGTGTTGTGATAGGGTTGGCTTAATTGCCTCATAGGTTCCTATTCAAGTGACCAAGTTTATTCCTTTAACTTCTCTGATGTAGGCGAGGGTCCAGTCTATTGGAATAGCCTAAATGCTGTTCATCAGCAAAAATTATTACCTGCGTCCCATGCGTCCTTTGTGTCCGACGCACATGGCGCACAAAACAATAACCGTTTACCCGGATGCGATGTTACTTCAACGTTGTGTCTTGATTTTCGTTGTCTCCTGCAGTGCGTCCTGACGTGGACCCCTATGCCCTGTACGTCCTAGCGATGTCTGATCTGCGGCTGTTGCGCCATAACGACACCTGATCCCCCGGTGCTGCCACCGTACGACACCCGATCTGGAGGTATTGCGTCCCCACGGCATCTGATCCTTCTCCCTTGCGTCTCTACGATGTCTGACCCTCATCCGCTTTTTCCTGACGACCTCTTGTTCTTACGTCTCTTATCCTGACATCTCTTGGAATCCTGGTTCTAGGTCGTAATCCATTCTATCTATATCTTACCTTGCCCAGACACTCGTCCTGCGTACCCCCCCGCGTCCAGGGTTGACCTCTCCTTTGTTCCCTTTTCTCATTTTCAGTACTTGACGTCTGGATATTCTCCCGATGCTCAATGACGCATGGCAATTAATTCCTAAGACAACATCATAACTTCCTCGCATTTTATATATTACTAGTATATTCTGCTCGTCTTAAGCTCTCTGTGACTACAAATTCATTCTACTGTAGATGTCCCCCAGAATCCATCATTGCACCTCCGCCTCATATATATCCTATTTACTCTCTACCATCCCACTCCCTTACGCCTCACATCACAACATATTTCAGCCAATTGATTCCATTACTAGTAACTTTTACATGCCCTTAACCTCCGTCAATTCCCCACCTGATACCATGCCATTACATGCCAAACCTGTCAATCCCCCCGCTGACGCCCCCCTATTTCATGCCCAACCTGTCAATTCTCCCCTACGACTCTTTCATTTGTGCCCTCCTCTTTGATGTCTTGCTCACTGTAACAAACTGCTGGTAGCGATACTTGGCTTTCTTGAGATTGTTCAAGGCTGAGCGACAGGAGACTGGACTGCAAAGTGCGTACCTGGCTTCCGGTTCTCGGCCCTAGTACTGTCTGCTCTTGTGAACTGGGGGGGGGGTTGGAGGATCTGAATGTAGAAGCCCTAGATCTAAGGCGAACGACGTCTGGCTGAAAGTGAGGTGGGTATCCGTCTCTTGTGACTGATCCGGATGGTCTCTGTCTTCCTACAAGGCGAAAGTTGACAGGTCAGTCTGTTGCGGCACCGGCAGTGAGGTATGGTCAGGCGTCCGACTCTCGAGCTCAGGGATAATTCCTTCCCAATTGTCGTGATATCCTTCATGGCAGTCCTCTACCAACCTGTAAACCTGTGCTACCTTCATCTTGATAGTGACTCGGATGTCCTGGAAGATCATGTCCTGGGTTCTCCAAGGACTGTTGGCCCACGGATCTCTCTTCCTGTTACGGTACCTAGCTAGCCTTCGTAATACTAAATATATTCGTGACAGGTAACAACCTGAGT
>QLOI01008262.1:0-11376 GCA_003313605.1 Tuber umbilicatum
TACGTTTGACCAGTCTATCGTCTTCTACTGTCTTCGACACGATAGCTTGGTCTACGGACTCCCATGATGAGACACTTAAGCCATTGGCATATACAGGCGCTACCAGCAGCCACTGACGATATACACCTCGATCAAGACAAGACTACTACGATCTAGAGCTCGCTAACAACCTCCAGATATCTTACAGCCTTTCGGAGACATACGGGAGTCGAAAGTCTACCACTAAACCGGAGGCCTCCAGGGCTTCCGATATACCTTACTTGCCTACCACCGTAGGCTTATAAGGATCGTTGGTGTATGCATTCGAGAATCACTTCTCGTGTAACCATTCGATCGCCCCATGCCCCGTCATATATCCTGTGAACAGCTTCCGGTCGGAAGGCCAGCGACAACGTATACGGTATTACGCCGCCGTCTTCAATCATAGGCTTTTACTTGTAAACCAGCAACTTCCCTACAGTTGGCCCATGACGCATTGTCTGTACATCGGGGCCAGAAGGGGGTGTTGGACTCAGATTTCTCAATATTTGTCCAAGGCAAGATTTTCTCCGGTGCGTAGCCCAACAACGGATTACCCGATTGAGCCCAGATTCGAACCTCCTATATAATCTTGCGTAACAAACAATCCTATGAATTTTCCCGAAACTTCGCGTAACCTTTTACGCTTAAGGTAGGGTAACTCCTATACAAAAGTAGGGTAACCTGTTTACCAAGGTAGGGTAACTATACTCCCTAAGGTAGGGTAACTACCTGCCTTAGGTAGGGTAACTCGCCGGAACACTCGGAGATCTTCCGAACTCGCAGCGTAGACTTTCCTACCTACCCGGTATACCTTTTCTCGCTCGAAGTCTAAGCATTACCATTTGCTTAGTCCGCATGGTAACCCTTTGATAGAGTTACCTGACTAGCCTAACCGTAATCCTTCCGGGCTCCGGCATGGGATAAGACTAAGTCTACTGTAAGATCCAGCAGGGTCGTTACAGTCGGTGGAAACAAAGATAACACCGAGCCAGGCGTGAAATCATGCTCAAGAAAGAACAGGTCTACGAACGAATGCAACTGGTTATAGAAGTGGTGGGCAAAGGACTGGCTGGTGCTAAAAAGGAAAATGCCATACCACCACAAATCTGCGAAGCAATGGACTACCAAAATGTGAAAACTTGGTTACTTCTATAGGAAGATTATTTCCGACAAAACCCACAACATTGGGAAAAACACATGCATAGGATACAATATGCCATCAGTGAGACGAAAGGGGAGAACCTCGCGCACTGCACAAATTGGTATTGATGCGCCATGACGGGCGAGTTAGGCCATAAGCAATTAGAAGTGCTCATTCATTGGCAATGTTTCTGGCTAGAAATTACTAAGCGATATGCCAGCACTGCCGAAGATCGAGAGGTACTGTGAGGTATGGATAAAGTTAAATACCAGGGGAAGATTTCTATTGTCTTATTAAAAATGGAGAACCTTAACATCAAGGTGCCATTAGCTGGTATTGCATGGCGAAGGAAGCTGGAAGAAAGGTGGCACTACAAATAGTGGAACAACTCTCCTTGAAAAAAGACGATCTTGACGAAGAATGGTTAAGTGCATTAAGGGAATATGGTGAACGCTATGAAGAATGGAAGCTGGACCACGGAGTCTCTACATGAGAAGGCCAGGTCGATGTGACAAAAAGAAAGGACCGCAATGAGGAAACGGGTGGAACCAATACCATGAAAATGCGGAAGTAGTACACCAAAGCAGAGCGCGCAGCATATAAGGCGAACAAAAAAGAAGGTAGGACCACAATGTTGAATAAGGCTGAAAATTTGGGAAACCCCACGGAATGGGAGAAAATGCACAAAGGCATTCTGCAAAACCTCATCAACAAATGGAAGAAAAATATGCGGTGTACACGGTGTGCGTTGACAAACCATAAAAGGAAAACATGCCGGAAGGATGGGCAAGTAACAGCAATACAGCAGGCTCCTTGGAAGGGTGCCCACAAGGAGGATTGGAATGATCACTAACGTTATAAAGGGCGTCCCCGAGAGAATTTGGTTAATGGAAACCAACCACTGCCACAAAAGGCACAAGTTGCACGAATTGAAAGGCCCGCATGGGTCTGGGAAAACCATTCGGATCATGAAATGGAGGACTAAGGAAATTCGGCACCGATGGCGATGGCGATCGGGTAGTCTATACGACTGGTACTCCAATAGGCATGCAGGTCTATAGGAATCGAAGAAACGATGCGAGCAACACCTCTCCCAGGCACTGGTGGTAAGGATCCCCAACACATCAACCGGGGAAAATAAATGATAGTAGTCGGACGCGTGTTCCGGAAACTCAAAGGTCTTCGATAAGGACCAAATTGGGATTAAAATGAAGTCCGGTGAAATCATACAAGGGGGAGTCAGTAGGGGCGAGGGAGATGACCTGTGGGAGTGATGAGGCATACTTCACTCAAGAGCTATTATCAGATGCATGCGAGACAAGGCTCTAGACTTACTTCTCACAGACACAGTCTCCCTTGAATTGATTCGGCGGTACTATTATATGAATTCTGAGACGGATATGATCTCATGAAATGAGGGTGGAGAACAAGCGCGGGAAGGATGGAACATGGTAATCGGCCAGCCCTATGAACCCAATGGTAATACTATGTACCTATCTGGATGATCGTGGATACCCCCCAGACAGTACATGCAGGTTGTAAAAGGGGTATGAGAGGGAACCCTTCGGAAAGGGGTAAAAACTGCTAGTAGTGGGCTGCCTGATGACCAAAGATTTTGTGGATAGAAAAGGGCCACACAACCTAATAACTGCAAGCTCTCTCCTCGAGTGTCGGAGAAACGCCAAAAAACCAAGATAAGAACCCTATAAGGAAAAGGCTAACAGGAACTAGTTTGGCTGAGGAGGTCTAATTGACCGAAATTATACAGGCACGGTATCAAACATCCACAAAATGTCTCAAAAGCGAAAAGCCTACAGATTCGTCAAGGTCCGGAAGAAAGCAAGGATACTGCGACCCAGGCGCTACAATTGCCGAGAAGGAATCGCCCACATCGAGACAAAAGGAAACAGAATCCAGGTTCGTGTGTTATTAGATTCTGGTTCTAATATTTTCCTAATCAATGCTGGCCTCTTATAAGAATACGATATTCCCTATAAAACGAGGCAAAATCCTACAGAAATCTTAGAATTTGATGGCTCGGCCACTGAAAGCGGCGGTAAACATTTGACTTGCCCAATTTTTTAGAGATCAGGACTAACTCGCACTGATCGAAAATCTTCTGTGAAATTGCAAATGCAGGAAACTAGGACCTTATTATTCCTTTTAGGTGGTGTAAGGAACACTACTTGACGAATATTGAACACGCGGAGAATTGGTATTTTTCTGAAAAATCATGACCGGACCACGAGATCGATGAAGGATTACGGGATAGGTGCGGGTATGACAAGACAGTAGTTTTAGAAGAAAAAGAACAAGTCATAGGACGAATACAGTGTATGGATGAACCGGTCGAGAACATCATACATAAAATCCCCAAACAATACCACGATTATGTTCAACTATTTAAGAAGGAAGTTGCAATGCAAATGCCCACTAGGAGAAAATGGGATCACGCCATCTGGATTAAAGAAGAGGAAGAACTTCCTTGTGGCCCCATTTACCCGTCGTCGGCAATGCAACTAAAGGAACTTAGAAAGTACTTGGATGAAATGTTACAACAGGGGAAAATCCGACGAAGTCAATCACCTGCTGGCACTCGTATTCTTTTCGTTCCAAAAACGGATGGCAAACTACAACTAGTAGTCAATTATCCGGGTCTGAATTCAGTTACCATCGCGGATAGATACCCGATACCTATCATGAGGGAACTAAGCTACCCAGTGGAAGGATCCCCGATTTTCTCTAAGATCGGCCTTGAAAAAGAATACTACTTTGTGCGAATAGACAGAGGGGACGAATAGAAAACAGCGTTCCGATGCCGTTACGACTACCACGAGTACATGGTAATGCCTTTCGGGCTACTTAACGCGCCAGCTACTTTCCAATCAATGATGCACGAAATACTTGGTGAATATCTAGACCAAGGAGTTGTTGTCTACTTAGACGACATCCTGATATACTCGGAAAATCAGAAAGACCATATTCACCTGGTTAAAAAGATTCTGCAGAAACTAAAAGAGAACCAGCTAGCAGTCAACCTAGAAAAATCAGTATTTCACGTGCAAGAATTTGAATTTCTCGGTTACATCGTCAATAGCGAAAGAGTCGAAATGAGGGAAAGAAAGGTCAAATTCATAAGGGAATGGAAGGAGCCCACTTCGGTTAAGGAGGTCCAAGTCTTCATCGGATTTGGAAAGTTTTACCAACGTTTCATTCAAAACGTTCACGCGATTTGCAAGCCAATCACTGAAACCTTAAAAGGCGACCCAAAAATCTTTTATTGGGGCACCGAACAGAATACGGCCTTGGAAATTTTGAAGGAAAAATTCATTACCGTACCTACACTCTGTCATTTCCATCCTAGGCTAGACACGGTAGTGGAGACAGATGCAAGTGATTTCGCCCTTGGTTGCATTCTGTAACACTTTCCGGACAAGAAACTCCATGATCTGGCGTTCCATTCACGAAAGTTGAACTCCACAGAATGAATCTACAAAATAAATGATAAGGGATTACTAGCCATAATGTAAGCATTCATGGAATAGAGACATTATCTCTTAGGCACCGAAAAACCTGTTACTGTTTATACGGACCAGAGAATCTACAACATTTTCTCTCTACAAAGAAATGGAATGGAAGGCAAATCGTTTGGGAACAAGGGCTAGCAGAATATAATTGCAAAATCGTATACCGACCAGGCACAAGTGGAGGAGAACCTGACGCCTCAAGTAGACGGCCAGAGTACCGTCTAGAGGGGTGAGCTGCGCATAGTGAACAATACATTTTACAACCGGAACATTTTCAAATCTTTTTAACATCAACGGAGAGCAATGAAGATGAAGGGATAGAGATAGAAGAAGAATTCCCAAAGCTTCGCAACATACGTATTAAGAAGTTGAACAAAGCAGCAGTAATGTCATCTAATGGATCACAAATGGCAGCTGGTCACGACCTCTGGGTATTAAACGATGCCCCACTACCGGCAAAAGGACAGTTGCTGGTCGATACGGGCTTAGCTGTCAGTCTACCACAAGGAACTTACCGAAGAATCGCGTTTCGCAGTGGACTTGTGAGTGAGAACAGAGTTGAGGTTGGAGCCAGAGTTATTGATGTAGATTCTACATGAGAACTCAAGGTACTGTTGCGAAACCATAGCTTCAAGGACGATCAAATACGAACAGATGACCGCATAGGGTAACTGATTGTAACCCAAATCGACAACACCGAATTGATGGAAGTCAAGGACTTATATCAAACTGAGCGTGCTGGCAAAGGGTAGGGAAGCACTGATTCCATTCTAACGTGAATGTTAGCAACAGAAACGGCTATCACTACAAAAGTTATACTGAAAGCGAATGCTGAAACTAATAAATATTTCGACAAAAAGGACGTACTACGCAACCTCCAGTCAACACAGGAAATAGTCTTGATGTCAAACTCCACTCTAGCAGAGATAGAAATGAAGGTGTTTGCGACCGAATTTCTTGACCAAGTCCTAGTCGCTGCGGAGCAAGACGAAGAGTGGAATGAATGAATCAGGGAATTGGAAGCCTTGGAACGAGATGTGAGGATGTTACCAAAACAATGGAAAACTGTTAAAGGGTTTCTATACTACGAAAACCTGCTCTGCTTTTAGGACAACGAAGAGCTGTGAACGGTAGTCACAAAAGAATGCCATGACTCTAAGATGGCAGGACATTTCGGACAACAAAAAACCCTAGAAATAATTACGCAAGATTTTTACTGGAAAGGTTCAGCAACCTGGATAAATGACTACGTACGATCACGCGACGAATGCGAACACAATCAATCTCCACGTAACCCCATGTACGTGTTGTTACAACCTCTACAAGTCCCTTACGCGGCTTGGGCGTTAATATCTACCGATTTCATAACACATCGACCAGAGTCACGAAGACACACACAAATCATGGTCTTGGTAGACCGATTTACCAAAATGGCTCATTTCATCAGACTACACGCAAATGCGATGGCCAAGGATGTAGCTAAATCCTTCATGCAGGAAGTATGTAAACTACATGAGTTGCCAACCAAGATAGAATCGGAGATAGACGCAAAGTTTTCTGGACAGTTCTGGGAATCACTGTGTAAGCAGTTGGGTACAAAGCGAAAAATGTCAACTGCGTGCCACCCGCAAACAGAAGGACAAACCCAGAGGACCAACAAAGTGCTGGAAAGATACCTGCGAAATTTTATTAACTACAATCAGAATGATTGGTACCAACTGCTCAAATTAGCGGAACATGCATACAATAACTCAGCCACAAACGCACATAAAATGTCACCATTCGTCGCAAACTATGGTTTCCACCCACAAACGGAATGGATGAAGAAAAGGAAAGCTCACAATCCAGGAGCAACGACATACGCACATTGGATGAAAATGATACATCAAAAAGCAGCCCAAACCTTGGAACATACCAGGGAAACCATGAGGAAATATTATAATAAAATGGCGATGGAACAACCAGATATCAAAATTGGCGATAAGATGATGTTAAATGGAAAAAACATCAGCTCCGAAGAACCATCTTAAAGGTTAAGTCTCAAGATTTATGGGCCGTTTGAAATCCTAGAGAAAAGAGGCCGTTCATCCTACAAACTAAGTATCTCCGACCGTTGGCACATCCATGCGGTATTCAATGTATCACTACTGGAACCTTACCTAGCATCGATTCATGCCAGACGAGAGCAACCCCCATGAGCCACTGAGGAAATGGAGGCAGACTTGGAAGGGGAGGTTGAGAAAATAGTGCAGAGTGAAATAATCTCATATACTAGGAGAGCTCGTGGACGCAATGTTCTGATGCGTGAATTGAGGTATTTTGTGAAATAGAAATGTTGTTCGGAGGATGAGAACACCTGGGAACCACCAGAGAGCATGGAACATGCTCAGGAGTTGGTAGAAATTTTGCATAGAAAAAACCCGGAAATGCCAGGTAGGGCAGGGGTAGGATAGTACGAAAGGTTTTGCTGACGTGGCCAAGGAAACACAGAAGGTTTGTTACCCTACGGTACTGAGTTCTAGATGGAATAAAAGGAAAATTAAAAAATGAAAGACTCATGATGAGCTTTAGGAGGAGGGAGCTTGTGTTTGGCATATGCAATTCCAACACCCCTCTGTGGCCCCCATGTAAAGCCCGGACGTCACCTGCTGTATGGGTCGAAGTTGCTAGTTACCAGCAAAAATCGCAAAATTGGCAGCTTCCCCGTAACACCATATACGTCGTCGCCGTCCGTCCAACCAGAAGCTGTTCGCAGGATATATGAGAGGGGTAGTGTGCACTGCTCACATAACTGGAATCCAGTATATGATACAAATGATAGTGTAGGAGCAGAAAACCCTACCAAAATTAAAAAACAATAACACTTCCCTTTGACCGTCTACAAATAGTCACAGGTCTGCAAGAACGGACGGGAGTTTAGGAGACGTAGCTGCAAGCCCATTCTCACTAGGCAAATCAAAGAAGCGCCGGAGCACTAAGCCTACCAACTCTACGTAAAGATAATGCAGTCATGCCTCTGTGTTGTCACTGTTGTCTGAAATTGAGACTGATCACCTCAATAACTGAGGAACAACTGATATGCTCACATTTCGGCGGCATCCTCAGACCAAGTTCATGGGCAAAGGCATTGTCTACTTCCGACTGGCGGAGTCTCACACACTCTCAGGTAGACGAAGTAAAATAAGCCGAATGACCGGAAGCAGGAAATTATTCAGGGTCTACGAGTGTTCGCACTTAAGATTGATAACACGATAGACTAGTTGTTGTTGCAGAGATACTTCGTTAGTATAGGTATTAGATGTACCGGCTGTGGTAACTCACAAGGGATATAAATATAAGAGTTCCTTCTCTGCTATTAGAAAGACAGCAACAGAGAAGAGATCTTATCAATAAAACAAGTTATTACCTACACTTCTTACTCCTAGTAGTTTTAGCAAAACGAGTATTAGCGATAAAATTTAGGACGCCTTCCTGACACTGCTCCGTTATCGAAGATTCAAAATGCTTAACCTTACTCTACTAAGCTCTGAGTCGGTTACCCATAACATGGTGTTCTAGAATACATGCTGCTCAACCTTGTCATGCTTCAACAGCTATGGTACTCTATTTCATTTAATCAGAAGTTGAATTTAGCCAGCTGGTTCATGCCCCCGCAAGGTAGCAGCATTATGAATTAACAACTATTTCAGTAAACATATAGGAAGAAGCATTTGGCCATGATCATTTCAGTCCACATATAAATTGCGGAGGAATCAGAAGGCACCAGATCCAGTCAAGGAATATCAGTTTGAACTGAGGTAATGCAGGAAAGCAGAGGCAGTTCAATGACTTTTGACTATTGAAATATTAGATCCTGTATCTCCTTCCTAATCCTGCAGATTTCTTGTAGAGTAGATATGGTTTACAGATATATTTGTCAATATGATTCCAGTAGTGACTAGTTGTATTCGAAAATGAATATGGCAAATTGGTGCTGGGAAGCACAAGTATGAAATGTCTGCCTAGCTACTTGCTTTCATAATAGAAAGATCTATGTATACATAACAGGGGCTTTCTGAGGGAAGATGGACAACACTTCGTGCCCTCTATTTTCCAGACGGTTGAAATCTTTGCCTCTATCGGCAGCCTAAAACTCTGCAGTTTTGTGCGGCAACCCCCCAGACACTCTAAATGTTACTATTCGCTTAGGCTTCAATCTATAAGCGACCTCTCCTCTCTCTGACTCATAGAACCAGCTATGAGCAGCAGTGCACCTTGTCCTGCTAGGGGCCCTTCCAGATCCGGCCACTGCGCAGCCCGATATGGCAACTACTCAGCGGCTAATACTCCTGAGCCCACTCCTGCAAATCATGATCCCTCAGTTGGCCCTCCTAGCCAACGCACTCTCCCGGTCCGCGAGCTTTGCGACGAGACTTGCAATCTACTCCACTGGGGGCAGGGTCCTGAGAGTGACCCGCCGCATATGTGTCCCGCCAGCCGCGTTCTTGGAAAACTTGACAGTACTGAGAAGGCAAGTTTCTCCCCATAGCTGAGTTTCTCTCCGGCCAACCCCATCAGTCCTCCCAGAGACCAGCTCCTCCTCCCCCTGCCACGTATGCCGAGACCGCCACCCAACCTGCTCCCTCAGGAGATCTCGCAGCAGGGGAAAAGGCATAGAACCTACCCTAGTGGCCCAAGCCGCGGGGTCCAGTGTGGCTGCCCCTAGATCAACTGGGATAATGCCACTCCCAGCTGCCTAATGCCACTTCTTTGCCCCGTGAACGCTTCCTCTCCCCCACCCTAATGCACTCGACATAGCTGCTACCACCCCAGATATCATCGTGTTTGTCTTGCGGGCATCTAACTGCCCCTTTGAACTCTTGTTCCTGGCCGGTTTCAACGCCCACGGCACTCTTGCGCTGCCGGCGAATGACGTACATACGGCAGAGACTGCATTCTCTTCCTACTACAATGCCATGGTATTAAGCCGCAACCAGTCCTTCCCTATTGGGGATAACCCATTCCGTCCTTTCCGCCCAGCTCCTAATGAACTGCAGCTGGGTATCAACTGCCCCCCCACAGCACACCTGCCTGCAGAGCCTACAGAGCTCTGTGAGACCCCATCCACCACTATTGCTAATGCTATTGGTGCATCAATCTTCACGGCCAGGTTCCTTCAGCCCAACCCAGAGAAGAGAAGAGCCACCATGTCAGTAGTAGTTTCTGTCTCCCAGGCAGATGCCACTAACTTTGGCAGCTCTATCTGTCTCTTCTCCCAGCACTACATGGTGGAGTTGGCAAACTCTACGAACAGGTTCATGCAATGTCGCCGCTGTTGGAGGTTTGGACATACTGCTGCAGTCTGCAAGGCCTATCACCTTACATGCCCCATTGTGGCAACTGTCACACCTGCCAAGGCTCATCACTGTGCAAATCCCACCTGCCCCAAGGGCTGCCACACGAAGGCAGTTCCCACCTGCAGCCCTGCTTTCTCTCTTTTGTGCCCTAATTGGCAGAGAGATCATACTGGTACTGACCTTAAGTGCTTGGAACGCCCGAGGCCAGTCCTTCCCAGACATGCTCCCCCCTCTGGTGACCAGATGGAGGACCCTGAGGATGACGCTCCATCTCCCGCATGACAATACTCCTTCTCCCCTCTGGCAATAGACACTTCGAGCCGCCCACCCATTGTTGCCCCCATCCCTAGATGCTGAAATACCTTCAATACCCAGTCGGCTTCAGGGTTCACCCGGTCCTCCCCTGACCTCCTGTCATAATGGCAGATGCCCATTGTGCCACTAGGCCCCTGGGCCCTATACCTCCCCCTTTCCCTACTAAACTCTTCATTGTTGAGCACAACTGCTTGCCTAGCAGGGATGTGTTTCTTTCACTGTTCAACATCTTTAAGAAGCTGGCGATCTCCTCTCGTTTTGTTCTTCTGCAAGGTCCTCCATTCTTCCGGAAGTTACTTCCTTCTTTTGCTTCATTTAAGGCGTTTTCCCTCCCACCATCTGCCGGCAACCCTCCCCGGGTTGCAGTCTACGCCTATTTGGATTTCCATGCTTGTTTTTCTGTTCTGCCTATGTTCTTCAATCGGCAGGACCTCATGGCGGTCAATCTGTTTACCCTCTCCGGCCTGTTGAATACTGGTCATAACATGTTCTGTATATACAATCTCTACTCAACCATTGGGGCCAGCATTTTTTTTTTTCTTTTTCCTTTATTTATTGTTACTGATTATGGTACAGAACAATGCGCATGAACCTCACGGTATGTGGTACTGAAAGAAATAATTCCTCCGCGCCTCCTAGGAAAAAACCATCACCCCAAGTCTCTCTAGTATGGGACTAACCGCACACTCCCGCATCTTGAAAGGCCACAGACTGCCCCAAGCAAGAGAAGAACGGAGAGGTCTAACTATCAAACAGGCAGAGAGCGACAGGAAAACCTATGGAGTACACTACAAGACAAAAGAAAGAACAAAATCCAAGTAAGAAAAGACCCCCCCAATATGTGCCCGGAGGCAAGCGCGGAAGAAATGTACTGCAGGCAGACCCTGAAAGGTCCTAGGCAGTGATGCGCTAATTATGCCCCACGGTACCGCCCATGAAGGAGGCAGTGCAATATCATCACAGGGAACAAAGGGGGGGTGGCAGGGGGGCGCCACGGGAGAGAGTAGATGGCGGGTATGGAAGGCCACCTGGCAGA
>QLOI01008355.1:0-16467 GCA_003313605.1 Tuber umbilicatum
CAGGTTTATCGCGACCGGAACCATACGGCACATACCCCACAAAGAGAGCTATCACAATGCTCGAATATCGACGAAGGTTTGGTTAAACCTCTGATCCCAATTCCCTAATGCGAGTGGCCTTGGGCCCATCCCACCTAGCAATATTTTTCTCTATACTCTACTCTACTAAAGCCTTTAATAGAGGCCTGTGTATCGATATATTTTAACCGAGATTTAGTGCTCTTGCCTAATATCTAATCAGAGCGTTTTTGTGTAGTTCTCGGACACACAGAAGGCCACCTCTGCTGAAACATTGGCTGAAAAAAATGCAAGGACACGTAGGGGAAGGTAATATATAATTAGAGGTAAATTTTGAAAACAGATTACAGTCAAACCCCGCTGCGCTGGATCTCGATAATATCGATACCTCGCTATCCCGTATGAGATACTATAAATTCAAAAATTCTTTACTACAAATCCTGACCCTTTGCCCCGGATTACTCGTTATATCGGAGAGATTCTGCGGATTATAGTCATCCGAGATAGCGAGGTGCGACTATATTTCAAACGTCTCGTAGTGACAAAAATCTGCAAAGATTTGCCGGAGCTTCAGATATATCCATCGCCGCAACACTGCAGAAACTCGATTCCAATGGCTAGCCTGGACCAACGGCCGGTCTTCCTCCTATTTCGCGTTGTCCATGCGGTACTGTACAGTGTGCCAAACTCCGCATATGATCTAAGCTTCTTGATTTGTCGAAAACATTTGACAAATACCTCAACCAATATGCTAAAGCCACGCTACCGAACAACTTTCACCTTCTAGGAAAGGCGAGAGTGCCAGCAGGGGAAGGTAGAGTAGTCGTGTTGAATACAGCAGACCATACTCATGGAGCTACTCAACAGCTGGAGGAGGTCAAGTCAAAATTTGATCAAGAACTCTCCCCTACGGTTGGTTTCCAGGAACAGTAGAATGCCTTTTATAGGTGCTGTGACATCTGCAACCGATTACTCGTCAGAAAGGTAGAGGATATGAGCAAGGCGAAATAGCAGGGGAACCGGCTACTACGACCCCTCTGAATCCCCGAGATAGAGAAAACAGAATTACGCTTCCGGGAATTGGGGGTAAAGAGACGTTGGGCCTACCCCAAGGGGGGAAAAAGTCTCTTGGTAATCTCCAGCCCAAACCCTACACGCCGGAGAAATATTATTGCTATCCAGGCTAATAGACTCTAAAATTGATAAATCCATTGATGGCCTCTTGACCTTGATCAGTACAATCAGCTTTGGTTCAGAGAGCCTGTAACCCTGAACCATTTTAGCACAAACTAGTTTATTGAATGCGGGTCTTTGAAATATCCAAGTATCTCGCAAGAAGGAAGCAAGCAGATTATGGATGGCTGAATTGTGATCCCGAACAGGAAATAAATGCGGGGGAATGACGAACTGTCCCGCACAAGTGAAACTCCCACTCAGCTTTATTGAGATAAGGAGAAAAACAAATTATGTGCAAAAGCGTGGAAAAGGAGTACGAGTATTAGCCCCCCTAGGAGCTGGAAATTCGATTGGCATCTCAACATATACTCTGTGGTGTTCCGCTTCACGTGCAGCACATAGCCTAACTTCCAGATGTTATCACATCTGGTGATCTAAAGAGCAGAAGCAGTTGGTAAGCAGACCATCTCTTTATTCACATAGCTTTTTACTACCATACATCATACAACACACAGCGAGAACTTCAGCTGCAGAAAAACACTTCCCACAGGCTCCGCGGTTCGATTTCATCCAGTTTGCCACGACCGGTGATAGAGTTAGTGGAAATCTTAACTCCAGTTACTCGAATGCCAGTATAAAGGACTATCCCCAGCACTGGGGCAACAATACCAACTACGCTGCACTCCCAGAAATACTTGATTCTTCAACTTCCTCCACGCCTTCTACTGAAGTAAAACTTTCCCTCCACAAGCCTAATTTCAGTTACTTACTCAGGAAGGTAGGAATGAGTCATCAGTCATCAGAGCAAGGGTACGCTGGCACTCTAGAACGCCCGTACACCCCCGATACAGACGATGAAGCTGAACAAGCTTTCCTCAATACACGGCAACCCCAACCCGGTACAGCACAACTACAGCCTGACCACCTACCGACATACGGGCCGCAGGAAGTGCCTGGTTATCCTCAAACTTCCGACAAACAAATGCCCCGCAATCAACAGGTACCTGTTAACTCCCAAAATCCAGGCTACCAACAACCACCCTATAACCCACCAATGGCCAGTAATCCACAAACGGCCGGCACACAACAGACGCCCATCGGTCAACAGATACCCGGTAGTCTACAAAATCCCGGTAGTCTACAAAATCCCGGTTACCAGCAGGCGCCAAACTTGAATGATCCACAAATACCTACGAACCCACAAATGTACGATAACCAACATGTACCCAGCAACCTACAAATTCCTATCCACCCCCAAAATTCAGGCTACCAACAGGCGCCCAATAACCCCCCAACGCCCAGTAATCCACAAATGCCCGGTACTCAACAGACGCACATTCGTCAACAAATACCTGGGAATTTACAAAATCCAGATTGCCAGCAGGGGCGCAACTTTAATGATCAGCAAATGTCCGTTTCTCAACCACTGCGCGGCAATCAACAGATACCTATTCACCCCCAAAGTCCTGGCTACCAACAAGTACCCTATGACCCACCAACGCCCAGTAATCCACAAATGACTAGTACTCAACAGACGCCCATCGGTCAACAGATACCTGGTAATCTACAAAATCCCGGCTACCAACAGGCACCCAATGATCCACAAATACCTGCGAAACCACAAATGTCAGGTTATCAACAGATGCCCCACAATTACCAGATGCCAAGTAACTCCCAAAACTCAAGCTACCAACAAGACCCCTATAACCCACTGATGCCCGGGAATCCACAAATATTCGGCAATCATCAGATGCCGACCAACCAACAGATGCCTGGTAACTCCCAAAATTCAGGCTACCAACAGGCACCCTATAACCCGCTGGTGCCTAAGGATCCGCAGACGCGCGGCCCCCAACAGATGCCTTTAAGTCAACAGACCCCCGGCAACCCCCAAAGTTTTGGCTACCAACAAGTACCCTATAATCCACTCATTGCCGGTAATCCACAAATGTCTAGCGCTCTACAGATGCCATTCAATCAACAGATACCCAGTATTCCACAAGCCCCCAGTTATCCACAAGCGCCCACATATCATTTACAAATATCCTGTTATCCACAGGCTCCAGCCTTTCAACAGACGCCAGGCTATCAACAATTTTCAAGTTATCAGTATACCAGCAATAACGACCATCCACTATTGCAGCAGGAACAATATACCGCAATCCCACCACACTCTCAGGCTAGCACTCCAAATACGCTTGGAAGCCAGCCTCTCTCCAATGCGTACTTCTCTCATATTACCCCTTCTACATACCTACCTCCTGGCCCAGATCTGCAATCACCCCCAATGCCGCCGAAGATTAAACACGGTTCAGAAATTATAATAGCACTGATGGGAGTGACAGGTAAAATCCACAGAGCGTTCAAAATGAGTGGTGCATTTGCTAAAATAAGTGACAGGTGCAGGTAAAAGTTACTTTATCCGGGAGACCGCTGGTGATCCGAATGTCATTGTAGGCCATAGCCAAAAGTCTTGTAAGATATCTGCTTGTTAAAGAAGCTGAACTCTAGTGCTGACCAGAGTAGGTACCAGCGAAGTCCAGTCTTTCCGTTTTCAGTATCAAGGGGCAAACGTCACATTGGTCGATACTCCTGGCTTCGACGATGCGCATAAAAGCGATACTCATATCCTGAAAAGTATCAGCGACTGGACCACCGAAACCTACAAGCAGGAGAAGCTCCTGTCCGGAATTATCTACCTCCACCGCATTAGTGATATCCGCATGGGAGGTTCCGCATTGAGGAACCTCAAGATGTTCCGGAAGCTGTGTGGTGATGGTGCCATGGAGAATGTTTTTCTCACAACAACGCACTGGCACAAGGTCAATCCAAAAGAAGGAGAACTTCGCGAAGCCGAGCTCCGAGAGGAGGATTTTTGGGGAAAGCTTCTAGAGAAAGGGGCCACTCTTCAGCGATTTCATGGAACCAGAGAATCGGGGTTAGAGCTCATACGCAAGTTGATGTTAAACACTCCACGCCCCCTGGATCTTCAACATCAGATGGTCGATAAAGGTTGTAGCCTAATTGACACTTCCGCGGGACAAACCCTTAACGAGGAATTGCTTGTTCTGCAGAAAAAGTATAAGGAAGGACTGGAAATCCTTGAGAGAGAATACCAGGAAGCTATGAGGGCGAATGAAAAGGAAATGAAGGAGATGATTGCTGTGGAGCATGCAAAAGCTCAGGCGAAATTCGACAAGGCTATAGCCGAACAGAAAATGCTATTAGACACACGTGAGGCAGAAAATCGAGAACGTGAAGCTCAGGAGAGGAAGAGACAGGAGGAGATACGTGCGCAGGATAAAGCAGAAGCTCAGGCTGCAGCAAAACTGGCAGAAGAACGGCATGCGCAAGAGAGGAGGAGAGAGGAGGATAAACGCTTGAAGGACAAGGCAGAAGCTCAGGCTGCGCTAAAATCGGTAGAAGAACGGCATGCACAAGAAATGAAAAATTACCAGGAGAAGCAGAGGGAGAGAGAGGCTATGAAGAAGCGTGTGATTGCTGTCGCTAATTGTGATATCAGCACCCCCGTTCATATCGTCAATTTTTTTGATAGGTATGAGACCCAAGGCCGCTTCGTTGTTGATATCAACGATCACAAGGAATTCTGCTCGGAGCCCTTCAATATCACAATCCATTACAATCTCAACATCGTGATGGACGCTTTTGCCACCCACCTCAAAACACTAGGGCAGATAATAGATGAATCTCAGGGAATGTCTTGCCTCTATTATATTGACTATGATAGTATACGCTACTGGTATAAACCTGGTAGTGCAATCAAGAGGGGCAACGAGAAGTTTATCATCTTCGAGAGAAGGGCAAATTAGTTTCGATTATTTTGTGAGCTGTAAGGTTGGTAGTGCTGTATTGTGTGGATGCGTGGAATTTTGTGTAGTCAAAGAGGTCTGAAGGAGCAACCGGGGGTGCGGCGGATTAAGGTACTGTCGAGGAGGACAAAAGATATTTAGGGTCTGCAGTGTGGATTTCCTCTATCCAGATATATTGAGAACCTTTTTCCTTGCATTGTTCTTTTCCATATTCACCGCTATTTAAAATTGGGAGGAACTCGAGGGAAATGATAGCAAATTTAGCAATTAGCCTACTTTATACTCCGCTACATACCAATAGTACTTCCGTTCAAATTGCAAGCACCACGCATTAATTTTATGCCGCACACACAGTTGCGGGAAGGTACCGGCGTGAGCTAGGGTTGTTTTCGGGGGAAGTCGGAGCAGTCCCAGGGTTTTCTTCGCCACTGAGTATGGCACACTAGTACTGTACTTGTGGATAGCTCGGCGGGTAGAATTTTCTGCACATACTGTAGTCATACGGCTATTTGGGACACTCCAAATTTCTGACAGGGGAAAGTAGGTCCTGGTACATGAGATGGCCCATGCTGACCTAAATATAAATAGGACAAAAAAGGTTGTAATAAAAAAATAAAAATTCACCTAGGCCCTGTTCGGCACATACCTATAAAAATATATCACAATGAAAGTTGAAAGCATATATGCTAATATAAAAATTCAATGCTGAAAAAATATATAGGTGTTCAGCAAGGATTTCACAAGTGTGGGCAAAATATAAAAATATAATCCTAAAATATAGGTTAGGACATATCCCAAAGCTTAATTATATCTTTAGGAAAATATTCCGGTATTCGGTAATTAATGTTCATCTATTATAATAAAAGGTAAGCAATAAAAGTATTGGAATAAGTTATACAAGAGTACATATACTCTAAATTCTTGCTTAAAATATTTTAAACATTTGATTTCAAAGCATGAAAACATGCATCAGATCTCATGATTCCAAACCTAGCTCTACAATAAACATATAGAATAAAAATATATAAACACCAAAAAAATATATATCATTGTTTAATGCCTTGTACCAAACAGCCCACTATATAACTTTAATACCCCAAAATTTACGCCATAAAATTGACATACCGAACAGGGTTCCATGCACACAAATCCCGGGCGACTCACGCTATACCATCTCCAACCAGTGGACCTCCTAAGGAAAAAACAAGAAAAAGGCGCTTTCAAGGAACGGGGGGTTGCCGGATCCGCGACCGCATTTCTTCGGTCAAATAGGTTCACCCAGGCGCGGGCAGAAAAGAGAAAAGGAACGAAGGGAGCAATCAATCAATTAACATCGTCGCCGTGTTTTTGAAAGTGTTCGTGGAAATCATCTCCTTCATCTACGTCATAAAGCAGCACAACTTTCCGAGGAAAAGAGAAGGTGAGAAGCCCCTTACATACCTTTTTAGGTTCGTGCCTACAAACACTCCGCCCAACAGTCAGCGCTTCTAGCCCTATAGAAAGCGCGACCGAAGCTACAACACCCCCCGAAACACACTATTAAAACCAGTACAGCGAGTCCTCAAAATTAACACAGGTTAAGTGCAAAGAAATTCCAGGTACGAGCCCGGTGGGAGTAGAGATAGGAAGACGGCCGGTGGAGGCTGTAGGCAAGGGTAGTAGAGATAGTAGGTCGCAGCGAAGAGAAGTAATGTACAAGCAGCGACCTTTGTAGAGATGAGGAGAGGGAGGGGGGAGGGGATAGGATAGGGGAGATAAGATTCACAATTGAATAAACCAGATTGACTGCCGTCGTGTCAAAAGGTGAAGAGCATGATAATCTCCACGCGTGTGTTCGGAGAAGGAAAAGAAACACAAGAAGCCCACCCCACCAAGACGATACCGAATGATGACTAAGCCACCAACCTCCTCGTATATACTCGAGTTCAACCCGGGATACCCAATACACACAATTGAGGGTTTTGCACAAAAACATAGTCACGCCCCCGCCCCCATAGTACTCACTGCTCCCCCTATTTCTCTCCTAGTTCCGATGATTAGATTGTATGCTAGGCGGTGCCTGGAATCACGGGCGCTCACTCGGTCACAACAGGCAAGCCTGTCGCACAGCCAGCGCCAAGGGCGAACCACCGAGCACACCAACAATCAAATTGCGGCCTGACTATCTCACGTAGCCCAAGACTCAGCCAAGCTTCACAGGAACAAACGGCACTGCTTAACCTCGCGGCCACTGTCATGCGCAGATTGCTTAAAAAAAAGCAAAAAGGCGTGCTGGTGCTTAGCCTCAATACTCATCGTGGACAACAGGTCCCGCATAGAAAGGTCGTTTTCCATACCCTCTTTGGTGCCCGCGGAGCCGGGCCCGAAGGCCAAAACCTAGTGTTACCGTACCGGTGTGTGCGTGGCGATCATACCTCTCAAAAAGAGAAGAAAAGGGCCAACACTGTCAGTATTTTTACCGCCATTGGTCAAAAAATCGTGTGCAAGCAAAGCCTACACGTACTGCACAGTACAAGATTAGATTACTTGAGTACTCGTGCATGGTATCCGAGAGACTATACTCGAGTACCATGTCGCAGCGCTATTCAACAAGTCGCGTCCCGCAAAAGTGCAATCACCATACTCGAGTATCACACTTGAGCAGATGCAGGGGTTGAGTTAGATCTCCGATCACAATTTCCCGATGGTGATAACCTCTTGCCCACCCCATCCTGCAACGGTTCTTTTATGTACTCTCGCGGCCGAGTTGAAGTTGGACACCTAAGGTGGCAATTCTCATAGAAAGTGTCCAACTTCAACTCGGCCGCGGGAGTAGGGTAACCGAAGCAAAGAGAGTATTATTAGCCCCTGAGCCACTAAACGAAAGAGAGAACAGAATTTAGTGAAGTTGATGAGATCGGAATCTTTTTGCGACTTCTTTCCCAAAACGCCAAGATTGGCAACTCCCTTGGTTACACCCTAACCCAAACCAATGGATCACCAACTCTAAACCTGCGCGAGTTGCAAAGTCAGTTACCATTCAGGCTTCGGTAAGTATCATAATATTATGATACTTATCATTTAATTTAGAGCGTTTGTAGATCTCAAAAAAATTGGGGCACAAACTAGTTCAGTTAGTCCAAAGTTCTAGTATAGTTAAGTACTCAATATGAAAGAAGAACATTGATCGGATTACAGATACTGTGCTGGCCGGTCCGTTTGCTATGCGGACACTGCACAACCCTAACCCTGCCTTTCCACAACGAAAAACTACAATGCGAGCTCTTAAATCTAGCCCCACCTCTCCATTCATCTCCACATGTGAACTTACTTTTGTTACTCAATATCTCTTGCTATCTTCACTATCTTCAACTTCCCCTTCTTCAATATATGCCTAGAAACACAACTACAAGGTAGAACAAAGGATTAGTTTGGGTAAGAATTGAACCCCAATATGGAAAAAATAACTGAGAAACCAAATGGGCAAAACAATTACTTTGATGTTACTAGTAGCTTATAGTTGATCCAAGAACCATCTTTCCAACCTCTGAACAGATTACTTTTGTGACCCAATTTTTGGGGTGTTATCTCGTAAAATATCCGAGGGTTAGGGTTGTGGATTATCCGCGCAGCAAATGAATCAGCGAGTGGTTGCGCTGTAAGACCGGGCATGAAGATGATGCAGGAGCCACGACGAACTGCTGCGAACAACTGCAAATCCATACGAGTAAAACTCCCACTCGATCTCGTTGAGCTAAGGAAGAAAACAAATATTCAAAAGATAAAAAGTGTGGAAAGAGGGTAATAATTCTCAGGAACTGGAACATCAATTGACATCTCAACATACACTCTGCGTGTTATGCTTTACACGTAGCGCATAGCCTAACTTCCAGATTTTATCGCATCCGGTGATCCAAGGAGCAGAAAAAGTCGGTAGGTAGACCATCTCTTCATGCACATAGCGTTTTACTTCCATACAACATACAACACATAGTGAGATCTGCGGCTGCAGAAAAACACTTCCTATAAGCTTCCTGGTTTGATTCCGTTTAGTTTGCCATGACTGGTGGTAGAGTTAGTGGACACCCCAATTCCGGTCACTCGGATGCCAGCACAAAGGACTCTCCTCAGCACTGGGGCAACAATACCAACCACGCTGCACTCCCAGAAATACTCGATCCTTCAACTCCCCTACTCCTTCGACTGAAGTAGAACTCTTTCTCTGCAAACCCAATTTCAGCTACCTACACAGGAAGGCCAGAATAAGTCATCAGCCGTCAGTGCGGGGCTACACTGGTACTCCACAACGCTCGCACACTCCCGATACAGACGACGAAATTGAACAAGCTTCCTCTAGTACACAACAACCCGACACGGCACAACTACCACCTGGCCACCTACCTACATACGTGCAGCAGCAAGTACCCGGTTATCCTCAAACTTTTGACAATCAACAAATACCCAGCAATCAACAGGTACCTGTTAACTCCCCAAAACCCAGGCAACCAACAAGCACCCTGTGACCCACAAACGCCCGGTACCCAACAGACGCCCATCGGTCAACAGATACCCGATAATCTACAGAATCCTGGTTACCAGCAGCCTAGCTTGAATAATCCACAGATACCTGCGAGTCTACAAATAACAGGTTATCAACAGATGTCCTACTATCATCAAATGCTAGGTAACTCCCAAAATTCAGGCCCCCAACAGGTACCCTCAAACCCACTGATGCCCGGAAATCTACAGACTCGGGCCTTTCGACACACGCCGGCTATCAACAATTTCCAAGTGATCAGTATGCCAGCAATAACGACCATACACTATTGCAGCAGGAACAATATACCGCAATCCCACCACGCTCTCAGACTAGTACTCCAAATACGTTTGGCAGCCAACCTCGCTCCAATGCACACTTCCCTCATATTACCCCTTCCGCTTACCTACCTCCTGACCCAGATCTGCAATCCCCCCCAATGCCGCCGAAGATCACAAGTGGTTCAGAAATTATAATAGCGGTGATGGGAATGACAGGTAAAACCCACAAAACCTCCAAACTTAGTAGTGCGTTTGCTAAAATAAGTGACAGGTGCAGGTAAAAGTTACTTTATCCGGGAGGTGACTCGTGATCCGAAGGTCGTTGTCAGCAGTGGTCTTCATTCTTGTAAAATATTCGCCCATTAGAGAAGCTAAACTCTAGCGCTAACCGGAGTAGGTACTAGCGAAGTCCAATCTTTCCGTTTTGAGTATCAAGGTGTATATGTCACATTAGTCGATACTCCTGGCTTCGATGATACCCATAAAAGCGATACCGAGGTCCTGAAAGATATTTGCGATTGGGCCACCGAAACCTACAAGCAGGACAGACTCCTGAGTGGGATTATCTACCTCCACCGAATTAGCGATATCCGCATGGGAGGTTCTGCACTTAAGAATCTCAGGATGTTCCGGAAACTTTGCGGTAACAATGCCTTAGGGAACGTGTTTCTCACAACAACCCAGTGGTGCAACGTCGATCCAAGGGAAGGAGAGCTTCGCGAAACCGAGCTCCGGAACGGGGATTTCTGGGGAAAGCTTCTGGAGAAAGGGGCCACTCTTCAGCGATTCCACGGTACCAGAGAATCGGGCTTAGAGCTCATCTGCAAGTTGATGTCAAAAAGTCCACAAATCCTCGGTATCCAACATGAGATAGTCGATAAGGGTTGTGATCTGATTGAGACCTCCGCTGGACAAAACCTTAACGAGGATTTGCTTGCTCTGCAGGAAACTTATAAAAAAGAGCTGGAAACCCTGAAGAGAGAAAATCAGGAAGCTATAAGGGCGAAAGATGAGGAAATTAAGGAGATGATTGCAGAAGAGCAAGCAAAGGCTCAGGCGAAGCTCGACAAGGCTATAGCCGAGCATAAAATACTATTAGACACACGTGAGGCAGAGAGTCGAAAGCGCGAAGCTCGGGAGAAGGAGAGACAGGAGAATATACGTGCGCAGGACAGAGCAGAAGCACAGGCTGCACTAAAATTAGTGGAAGAACGGCATGCGCAGCAGAGGAGGAGAGAGGAGGAGAAACGTTTGAAGGACAAGGCTGAAGCTCAGGCTGCGCTGAAATCGGTGGAAGAACGGCATGCGCAAGAGAGGAGAAGAGAGGAGGAGAAACGTTTGAAGGACAAGGCAGATGCTCAGACTGCGCTAAAATCGGTAGAAGAACGTTACGCGAAGGAGATAAGAAACCTCCCAAAGAGGGAGAAGGATATAAGGAAGCCAGTGATTGCTGTCGCTAATCGTGATATCTACGCCACCGTTCATATCGTCAATTGTCGCCTAAGGTATGATACCAAAGGCCGCTTCGTTGTTGATACCAACAACCCCGAGGAATTTAATTCGAAGCCCTTCAGTGTCACAATCCACTGCGATTGTAACCTTTTGAAGGCTGGCGTTGGCGTTCATTTCAAAACACTTGGGCAGATACTAGAGAGTCCTGAGGAGATAGACAAGTCCAATTACATTGACCACGGTGGAATACGTTACTGGTATAAACCTGGTGGTACGATCAAGAAGGGCAATGAGAATTTTATCACCTTCCAGAGAAGGGCAAGTTAATTTTGAGTGTTTTGTGAGTTGTAAGGTTGGTGGCACTGTATTGTGTAGATGGGTGGAATCTAGTGTCGTCAAGGAGGATTGGGGAGTGGGCGGGAGAGTGATGGATTGAGTTACTGGCCGGGAGGATAAAAAAGAAGATTGGTGTTTGCAGAGCAGCTCAAGGACATTCTTTGTCTAGATAAATTGAGGATCTTTTTTTTCCTTGGACGATTCTTTTCCATATTTACCGCTATTCAAGATTGGGAGGGACTCGAGCGAAATGATGGCAGATTTAGCAATTAGTCTACTCTGTACTTCTCTACCGATGGTAAATTTTATTCAAATTACAAGTAGCATACTTTGATTTGGTGCTGCACGTATACAGTTGCGGCAAGGTGGGTAGGTAGTGAGTGACTAGACCAGCTTGGAATTACCTTTCGTATGTCATAGCATCAGAATCTGATAGACCACACCCACCCTTTAGTATTTCCCTCCGCATATCCGTGAATTACCATGCCATGGCCGCACTGTGCGGTACACCCCACAGCCGCTCCTCTGCCCCGGATAAAGCAACCAAGGAATCCAGGAGTAGGAAAAATTAAATGGATTTGCCCGGGGAGTGAACACAAGTGAGACAAACTCAAATTTTACGAACTCAAATTAGGAGTGTGTAACTTGATGGAGTAATCCCAATAGTATGATGTATGATTTCCCTACTAGGGAGCCCGGCGGGACACCGCCCATAGTATTGTACTGCCTCTTGGCACACTACATCTTGTATTTAGTCTTGGGGATCTCCCAGCTCTACAACTAAAAAACAACACTTTGATCTTCTTTATACGAATACACATCTTCCCTCTATAGCACTCTCCATTAAGAGTAGCCATCCACTACCTGCCACGAGACCATATAGCCATCATAACTATACAGTAAAACCAATCTTAGGCCTTTATTTTTAAAGAAGGGGAGAAAAACAGAAGCGAGCCTAACCACTCTACAGTATTCTTGCCACTATGGCCTTACAAAAGCATATTCAAGTGTTTAATTTTGTAATTGGGTTAGATGTCGATTATGGCAGGTCCACGGAACCTGCCCTTTTCAACCAGAACCTGTGCCCGCCTCAGACTTTCCATTAAGCGCCGCGGTCTTCTCTCTAATGGCGTGGCTTTTGGACTTTCTTTATACGGCATTCACTGTTGGAGGCACCGGTGGGACGATATACAATCAGCCGTGTTTGAGCAGGAATGAAGACACCTGACACACCCTGACATTTTATCTAGGAAACCTCTGAATGCCACCATTCAATGCACATAAATCCCGGGCGGCTCGCGTTGTGCCGTCTCCGATAAACTGACCTCCGAAGGGAAAAACAAGTAGGAAAAAGCACCTATCATCCCGCAAATCCACTCCGTAAGAATCCATCACAAGTTACCCTAGAACGCACAGGAGCGTAGTGGATACCTGCTACTGTGTCGAATGGACGAAGCCAGTCCGGGAATAAGAACAAAAACAGGAATGCTTCCCTTGCTCGCAAGAAAGGCAGGCAATAGATGTCTTCGTATCATACCAACAAAAAACTGGGGGTTGCCGGATCCATAACCGCGTGTCTGCTACCAAACTCAGCGCAGGCAGAAAGAGAAAAGGAACGAAGAGAGAAACCGATTAACATCACGGCCTTGCTCTCGAAAGTGTTCATGGCAATCGCCCCCCTCTTCCTGGTCATAAAGCAGCACAATCTTCAAGGGAAAGGATTGGAGCAAGAGGTCCCCTACACACCTTGCTAGGCCCATCCTACAAACACTCCGCCCAACAATAAGCGCTGCTAGCCCTATAGAAAGCGTGACGAAAGCTACAGCACTCCCCGGAACGCACTGTTAGAACCAGTACTGGATGAGTTCTCGTCAGAATTGGCACAGGTTAAATGCAAAGGGATTCCGGGTACGAAACTGGTGGGAGCAGAGGTGGGGTCATTGGAAGATGGCCGGTTGAGGCCGCAGACAAAGGCAGCAGAAGCAGTAGGTCGCAGCGGAGAGAAGAAATGTACATGTAGTAACTTTTGTAGAGACGAGGACAGGGGGGGGAGGTGAGGATAGGAGAAATAAGATTTACGATTGAATAAACCAGATTGACTATTGCTGCATCAGAAGGTGGGGGGAATGACCATTTCCATGTGCATGTTCGGAGGAGGAGAAATGCGGGCCCGCTCCACCGTGGTGGTCAGTACCGGATAATAACTAAGCCTCTAACCTCCTCCCATATACTCAAATACGTACAGTATAACCCCCGATACCCAACATGCACAATTAGGGGTTTTGAAAAAAAACATAATCACGTTTCCACCCCCACAGTGCTCACTGCTTCCCCCCCCCCTTTCTCTCTCAACCGGCCTCCCGGTTCCGATGTATGGTTAGATTGTATGCCAGGCAGTGCCCAGAATCAAAAGCGCTCACTCAGTCACCACATGCAAACCTGTCGCACAACAAGCGCCAAGGGGCGAACCACCAAGCACGGTACACCAACAATTAAATTGCAGCCTGACTATTCGAGTAGCTCACGTAGGCCAAAACTCAATCGAGCTTCACAGGAACACACTGCACTACTTAACCTCGCAGCCCCCGCCTTGCGCTGATTGCTTAAAAAAAGTAAGAAGGCATGTTGGTGCTTAACCTCAATACTCGTACTCATAGTGGACAACAGAGCCCGCATAGAAAGGTCGTTTTGCATCCCTCTTTGGTACCGGTAGAGCCACGGAGCACGAATGCCCAAAACCTGGTGTTACCATACCGGCGTGTGCGGGGGTGGTCGTTCATCTCAAAAAAAGAAAGAGAAAAAAAGGGCCAACACTTCAGTATTTTTACCGCCATTGGTCAAGAAAAGGTGCGCAGGCAAAGCCTACATACAAGATTAAATACGTGGACAAGTGCCCGAGTACTCGTGTAGTATCGGAGAGACTATATCATGTCGCGAGGCTATTCAACAAGCCGTATCGCGAAAGCACCATACTTGAGTACCCGAGCAGACGCGGGGTTAGGCTCCGGTCACAATTTCCCGATGGCGACAACCCCCCGCCCACCCCACCTCGCAACAATTCTCTCATATGTTAAGTGCAAGTGAGGCAAAGAGGTTACGGTTGGCTCCTGCGCTTCTTAGCGAAAGAGAGAACAGAACAGAATTTATTGAAGTTTATGGGGTCGGAATCTTTATGCACTCCCCAAGATTCATTCACCAATATTTCAACCAATGAATCACTAACCCTAACCCTGCGCTGCTTACAAAGTTAATTCCCATTCAGACTTCAGCAAGTACCATACAGTAATATCATGATGACTATTATGATACCTAGTGTGTCGTTTGGTTTGGACGGTTTGTAAATTTCAAAACAATCGAGGCACAAACTAGTTCAGTTAATGCAAATTTCTAGTACAGTTCAGTACCCAACATAAAGGAAGCACAGCGATCAAACTACAGACAGTTACGTTGTGAGCACAGGAGCGAAAACGATGCAGGAGCGATGATAAACCGTCCCGACGAACCTGTAAATCTATACAAGTAAAACCCCCACCCGATCTCATCAAGCTAAGGAAGAAAACAAATATTTGAAAGAAAAAAAAGCGTGGAAAAAGGGTAATAACTCCCAGGAACTGGAACTTCAATTGACAGCACAACACATACTCGTAACACCAAAGCATTTTTAAAAAAGACTAGGTCAGCAAGAGGTGGCACGAGTCGTGCATATGAGTATTAATCCAATACGAGAGTAATAAGATGGAGGTAGCTTTGGCCAAAAAGCCATCTCAGCCTTGGAGAAACTGCCCAAGTTGTTTACGATATATTGATTTATACTTCATCTTTTCCCGATTTTGTTTCTCCCGAAATGCCGTACCAGCACAGCAGGAAAGGGGGGTAATGGTGTTAATTTCTAGTCTTGATGTCTGTATATCCCTCTAGTTCCACGCTCCGGCCCATGCAATCCGTACCTCTTGTGCATACCCACTCATATTAGTTTAACGCTCAATGCAGGCGACACTCAGCCTCCGGCAGACCCCGTCCTTTTTTAAAGCACTACAACATTACGACGAGCATTCGAACACCGGTGTATGCTAGGGCTGTTTAAGGGGGCAGTTGGAGCAGCCTCATGGTTGTTTTTGCCCACTGGGAAGGGCACATCTGTAGATAGTTTGGAATTTTCCGCACATAAGCTTCTCCTTTATTTTTAGCTAGACACCACTAACAAAAACGCACACCTACTCGTGCAAGCAAGTAACCACACATTTCTCTACTTAATTTCCATCTAGTTTTTATCCTCTCCTCTCTCCTCTTATCTCACCAACGTTACGCTATCACTACCTGGGTCAATCCCGCCCTCCCTGCCTCCCGGTATAGCGAGTGGGTTCCCAGCATCCTTTTTCCTCTCAAGTCCAGCGTGGTCAGAGTACCGTCCAACTAAGGGAATCTTGCGATAATATCCCACACCGGTGTTTTGTTGTGTTTGCTCTCGATGCCGTGCATAGAGCACCTGTCAGCAACCAGGTCCGGCGAACCAGAAAGCGGAGAGCTTTAACTAATTAGCTGACCTTCTTCCTATGCATGTAGTCCTTGAATAAATTTAACCATACAACACACTACATGCTCTGAGAAAGACAGCTACGAAAATACACTTCCCATACGCTTCCTGGTCCGGTTGATTCAGCTTACTATGGCTGGTCACGGGGCAAGCAAAAACCTTAATCACTCGTTCCCCAATACTATAAAGTAATTTCCACAGTGATGAGGCAACAACTGAACCTACCCTACTCTCCCAGAATCCCCAACTATTCAACTTTCCCAACTGAAAATATTTGTATCTATTGTACTAACTGCAGTGATAGCGAAGTAACAATGATGAACT
>QLOI01008413.1:0-20232 GCA_003313605.1 Tuber umbilicatum
ACCAAGCTATCGTGTCGAAGACAGTAGAAGACGATAGACTTGTCAAACGTGATGGTTGTCTACAAGACTTGCATAGACGAATACGAATGGGACAGTGAGTTCGATATTAGACTAGCTTATCAGTAACCTGTTAGTTCGCCACTAACAGCAAAGCGATATGAAGAGTTTTCTCCTGCAGTTGATTGCATGTATCAGGATACTGCATGAACACTTCACGTTGGATAATGAACTAGCAGAGCCGGCAAATATTCGGTGGAATGTTAGCCCGCGGCCCAGAGGAGATGGGCATGCTCGCGATGGTGGTGAGCTTAGGAGAGATGGAGAGGAGCTGGCAATATAATTCTACTTAAGTATATGCGAGACCTCTTCTCCTAAGACGATCAACTATCCTCTCGAGAACTTATTGAGTAAAGCTGCGGCTTAACGATATTAAGTTTCACCGTTAAGGTTTTCTCTCTTACATATTTGTTCTTCACTTTGCGTACGAAGAAAGCTTCGGTACAGCCGCCTCCTTGGGATCCATCTTCCCACAGGGAGCCCCCGTTACACCATCAAGCGTTGACAAAAGACGATCACAGTATATGATGAGGGGTTTGGTACAACAAACCCCGGGAGGACTAACGAAACCGTCGCTCAGTTTCCTCGAAATATACTATAACCCACTCCCAGGATCTCAAGCTAAGGCCCGACGAACTGAAAGAGATTTCATGACTGAGCTTGATTCAGTAATAGGACGTAGTGACCGGATGGCAAAGGAAACCCAAGATCGACAGCAAATTGCCTTCAACGCTCTCTCGAACTCCCAGACTTGGAAGATGTTCAGGCGAGAGTTAAGGAAGGAGAGGAACTATTCGATGAAGAGGTAGAAAATCTCCAGAAGAACCTAGAAATGCTTACTTCAGCACTTGGTAAAGCATGAGACCGGTCCGAGTTGAGACGAATAACCGAAGAAAATAAAATTCGGCAGCAACAGAAGCAGCAACAAGAAGTTAGCCAGCAATTGCATAGCAACATAGGGACAACCGATGCACAATCACGCGCCCGAGACCTTTTATTGGAAAAGGAAGTTAATACCTTACAATCACACAGGGACGAATTGGTAAGGGAGCTATCTATGCAAAAGAAAGAAAACGAGGATGTGAGGGCACAAATAGCAAGAAACCAGCGTGTCAACAGGGAATTCGAGGCCTGGAAGGATGCAGAAATCCGGGAATTGAAAAGAATACTGGATAATTTGTTGGCAAAAGTTAATCAGCGACCATCAGGTGCCGACCAAGGAGGAAGCAGTCCGCCTTGGATCCCTGTACCTGAGGACAGCCAAGATTCTCAAGAGAATCACAAAGGAAAAGGAAAGGTCCCTCAACGACAAGAGGCAGGAGCAGGGCCTAGTAGTGGAGGACAAGGACCGCCACACGGTCCACGAAATAATCACGGAGACAACGATGATGATGACGATAATTCATCAAGTAGTGCTTCTGGCAGTGAAAACTACAAAGACCCGGATGAAGATTGACGAAGGTGGAAAGGAAGGCAACAACAAGCCAGGCGCGGAATAACGCCCAAAGGAGCCCTGGATTACAATCGAATAGAACTACTGATCGAAGCTGTATGCAAGGGTTTGGCTAGCGCCAAAAGGAAGGATGCTACACCGCCGCAAATCTTCGAAGCCAAGGACTACCAACATGTAAAAACCTGGCTACTACAATGTGAAGATTATTTTCGACGAAACCTACAAAATTGGGAAAAACATATGCATAGGATACAATATGCCATCAGTCGGACGAAAGGAGAAAATGTTGCGCATTTTACTAATTGGTATCGAGGCGCGATGACTGGTGAACAGGGCCATAAAAAGATAGAAGGACTCATCCATTGGCAACGTTTCTGTCTGGAAATTACCAATCGATACGCTAGTACCGCAGAGGACTGTGAAGCACTAGTCGATCTGGATAAGGTTAGATACGATGGTAAGATTTCCACCCTCCTATTAGAGATGGAGAACCATAACATCAAAGTACAATTAACCGGTATTAGGTAGCGAAGAAAGTTGGAAGAAAAAGTACCACTGTAAATATTAGAACGATTATCCCTGAAGAAATACGACCTCGATGAAGAATGGTTAAGTGGGTTAAGGGAATGTGGTGAACATTATGAAGAATGGGAACTGGATCAACATGTTTCCACAAGAGAAAGCCATGTCAAGACGACAAAGAGAAAGGACCGCGATGAGGAAAAGGGTGGAGCTAAAATCACCAAAAAGCGCAAACAATACACCAAAGCAGAGCGCGTACCATACAAGGCGGCAAAACAAGCAGGTAGGACCTCAACGTCGAATAAAGCTGAAAAAGCCATGAAGCCCCACGGAATGGGAAAAGATGCACAACGGCATTACGCTAAGTCTCATCGACGAAAGAAAGAAAAATATGGTATGTACAAGATGTGGGTTAACGAACTACAAAGGGAAAACTTGCCGAAAGGATGCGCAAGTAACGGCAGTTCAACATGCTCCTTGGAAAGGTACTTGGAAAGATGATCGCAATGACCACCAACGAAATAAAGAACGTCCACGAGTAAATTTGGTTAATGGAAACCAACCACCCCCACAAAAGGCACAAGTCACCTAGATCGAAAGGCCCACACGGGTTTGGGAAAACCTTTCAGATTATGAAATGGAAGACTAAGGGAATTTGGCACCAAAGGCGACGGCGATCGGGTAGTCTATGTGACTGGTGCTAAATAGGCATGCAGGTCTATAGGAATCTAAGAAACGATACAAGGAACACCTCTCTCACCCACCGGTGGTGTGGACCCCCGACACATCAACCGCGGAAAAGAAATGATGGTAGTCGGACACGTGTTCCGGGAACTCTAAGGTCCCCGATGGGGGCCAACTTGGGATTCAAACAAAGTCAGGAGAAATCATATTAGGGAGAGTCAGTAGGAGCGAGGGAGACGACTGTGGGAGTACCAAGGCATACTTCACTCCAGAAGCCATCATGGGCTGCACTCGAGACAAGGCTCCAGACTTGCTTCTCACGAGCACAGTCTCCCTCGAATTGATTCGACAGTACCGACGTATGAATTCTGTGACGGATGTGATCTTATGAGATGAGGGTGGAGAACAAGCGCGGGTAGGATAGAACATGGTAATCGGCCAGCCCTATGAACCGGATAGTAATACTATGTACCTATCTGGACGATTTTGAATACCCCCTAGACCGGACTTGCAGGTTGTAAAGGCAGGATGAGAGGGAAGCCTGCGGCAACGGGTAAAGACCGCTAGTAGTAGGCTGCCCAATGACCAAAAGGTTGTGGATGAAAGGAAGAGCGCATAACCCAATAACTGCTCACTCTCCCCTCGAGTGTTAGTGAAACGCCAAAAGACCAAGATAAGAACCCTATTAAAGAAAAGGCTAACAGGAACTAGTTAGGCTGAGGAGGTCTGATTGACCGAAACTATGCGGGCATGGTCTCAAACATCCACAAAAATGACTCAAAAACGAAATGCCGACATATTGGTTGAAGTCCGGGAAAAACCTAAAATGCCGCAACCAAGACGATACAACTGTCTAGAAGGTATCGCACACATCGAGATGGAAGGAAAAAGAATCCAGGTTCACGCGTTATTAGATTCTGGTTCTAATATCTTTCTAATCAACGCTCATCTCATAAGGGAATATAATATCCCCTAAAACAAGACACTATCCTACAGAAATTTTCGGCTTCGCTGGCTCGGGCACCGCAAGTGGTTGCAAACACTTTACTAGCCCAATTTTGTCAGAAATCAGGACTAACTTTCACCGATCAGAGATCTCCTGTGAAATTGCAAATGCTGGAAACTAGGACCTGATTATTCCTTGCGTGTGGTGTAAGGAACACGACGTGACAAATATTGAACAACCGGAAAAGTGGTATTTGGCCGAAAGATCATGTGCGGACCACGACATCGATGAAGGATTGGGGGATATGTGGGAGTATGACGAAAGCGAAGTCTTTAATGAAAATGCACAGGTCATAGGACGAATACAGTGCAAGGACCAACCAGTCAAGAACATCATACAATAGGTCCCCAAACAATCCCACGATCATGGTCAACTATTGGAGGAGGAAGTTGCCACGCAAATACCTCCGAAAAGGAAATGGGATCACGCCATCAGAATTAAGGATGGGGAAGAACCGCCTTGGGGGCCAATCTACCCGCTATCGGCAATGCAACTAAAGGAACTTAGGAAGTACTTGGATGAAATGCTACAATCGGGGGAAATCCGACCAAGTCAATCACCTGCGGGCACCCCGATCCTTTTCGTTCCAAAAGCGGATGGTAAACTTCGACTAGTAGTCGGCTACCGAGTGTTGAACTCAGTTACCTTTGCGGATAGATACCTGATACCTATCATGAGGGAACTCAGAGATCGTTTGTAAGGATCTCAGATTTTCTCCAAAATAGACTTTAAAAAAGGATACTACTTGGTATGAATAGCCAAAGGAGACGAATGGAAAACAGTGTGCCGATGGCGTTACGGATATTATGAGTACATGGTAATGCCTTTCGGATTACTTAACAAGCCCGCTACTTTCCAATCAATAATGCATGAAATAGTTCACGAATCTTTAGACCAAGGCGTTGTTGTCTACTTAGACGACATCCTGATTTATTCGAAAAACGAAAAGGACCATATTCAACTAGTTAAAAAGGTTCTGCAGAAACTAAAAGAGAACCAGCTAGTGGTCAACCAAGAAAAATCAGTATTTCATGTCAAAGAGGTTGAATTTCTAAGTTACATCGTCAATACCAAAGGAGTAGAAATGAGCGAAAGAATAGTCAAGTCCATAAGAGAATGGAAGGCACCCACTTCGGTTAAGGAAGTCCAAGTGTTTATAAGATTTGCTAATTTTTACAGACGTTTCATTCAAACTTTCTCCGCAATTTGCAAGCCAATCACGGAAACCTTAAAAAGTGACCCAAAAAACTTTTATTGGGGCACCTAACAAAACAGGGCATTTGAAATCTTGAAGGAAAAATTTGTTACCACACCCATACTTTGTCATTTTCATCCGGGACTAGACACAGTAGTCCAAACAGACGCAAGCGACTTCACTCTCAGGTGCGTTCTATCACAATTTCAAGACAAGAAACTCCATCCGGTGGCGTTCCATTCACGAAAATTGAACTCCGTGGAATGGAACTACCAAATTCAGGATAAAGAATTACTAGCAATAATGAAAGTGTTCAAGGAATGGAGACACTACCTCCTAGGTACCGAAAAACCTGTTACAGTTTATACGGACCACCAAAACCTACAACATTTCCTGACTACAAAGAAATGGAATGGAAGACAGATTGGTTGGGCACAAGCGCTAGTGGAGTATAAGTTCAAAATCGTATACTGACCAGGTAAAAGAGGAGGAAAACCTGACGCCTTAAGTAGCCGGCCAGAGTACCGTCTAGAGGAGGGAGCTGCGCATAGCGAACAGTCTATTATAAAACCAGAACATTTTCAAATCTTGGTGAGATGAACGGAGATCGACGAAGATGAAGGGATGGAGATAGAGGAATTATTACCAAAGCTTTACAACATACGTATCAAGAAATTGAGCAAAGCAGCTATGATGCCAACCAAAGAATCTAGAAAAGCTGCCGATCATGACCTCTATGCATTAAACAATGACCCGCTTCCGGCAAATGGACAACGGCTGGTCGAGACAGGGATACCTATCAGTCTACCACAAGGAACATAGGGAAGAGTCCCGTCTCGCAGTGGACTAGCAAGTAAGAATGGAATTGAGGTTGGAGCGAGAGTCATTGACGCAGATTATACACGCGAACTCAAGGTACTATTGCGAAACCATAGTTTCGAGGACTATCAAATACGCAAAGGTGACCGCATAGGGCAACTAATAGTAACTCAAATCGACAACTACGAATTAATAGAAGTCAAGGAGTTAGATCAAACAAAGCGCACAGGCCAAGGTTTTGGAAGTAACGATTTCATTCCAACTCGAACGCTAGAAACAGAGACCACAAGGACTACGAAAAGTCTAATGCAAGCAGATGCAGAAGCTAATATTTATTGCGACAAACGGGACGTACTACGCAACCCCCAGTCAAAGCTGGAAATAATTTTGATATCAAACTCTACACCAGCACAGATAGAAATGAAGATGTTGGCTACCGAATTTCTTGACCAAGTCCTAGCTGCTGTGGAACAAGACGAAGAGTGGAAAGAACGAAAAGGGGAATTGGAAACATTGGGACAAAAGGGGGGGACGTTACCGAAAGAGTGGAAGACAATCGAAGGGTTTCTATACTACAAAAACCTCCTCTACGTGCCCAACAACGAAGAACTACCAACCGTAATCGCAAAAGGATGTCATGATTCTAAGGTGGGAGGGCATATGGGACTGGAAAAGACCCTAGATATAATCACACAACATTTTTATTGGTAAGGATTGGCAAATTAGATAAATGACTACGTACGATCATGTGACGAATGCTAATACAATAAATCTCCACAACACGCCAGAAATGGGTTGTAACAACCTCTACAAGTTCCTTACGCGGCTAGGACGTCAATATCTGCCGATTTTATAACACGCCTACCAGAATCACGAGGACACAAAAAAACTATGGTTGTTGGAGACCGATTCACCAAAATGGTCCATTTCATCGGTCTACATGAAAATGGGACAACCAAAGATGTTGCCAAATCCTTCCTACGGGAAGTATGGAAACTACACGGGTTGCCATCCGAGATAGTATCGGACATGGACACAAAGTTTTCGGAAGAATTCTGGGAATGGCTGTGTAAGAAGTTGGGAATAAAACAAAAAATGTCAACAGCATACCACCCACAAACTGACGGACAAACCGAGAGAACCAACCAAGTACTGGAAGGTTATCTGCGAAATTTTGTCAACTACGATCAGGATGATTGGTATCAACTGCTCCCATTAGCGGAACAGGCTTACAATAACTCAGCCACAAACGCACTGTAACGACCCTGCTGGATCTTACAGTAGACTTAGTCTTATCCCATGCGGGAGCCCGGAAGCGTTACGGTTAGGCTAGTGAAGTAACTCTACCTAAGGATTACCATGTGGACTAAGCAAATGGTGATGTTTAGACTGCGAATGAGAAAAGGTATACCGGGTAGGGAGGAAAGTCTACGCTGCGAGTTCGGAAGGTCTCTGAGAGTTCCACCGAGTTACCCTACCTAAGGCAGGTAGTTACACTACCTTAGGGTGTTTAGTTACCCTGCCTTGGTAAACCGGTTTCTCTACTTTTGGATAGGAGTTACCCTACCTTACGGGTAAATGATTACGCGAAGTTTCGGGAAAAGTCATAAGATTGTTTATTACGCAAGATTATAAAGGAGGTTCGAATCTGGGCTTACTCGGGTAATCCGTTGTTGAGCTACGAAACGAAAGAAATCTTGCCTTGGGCGAACATGGAGAAATTTGAGTCCAACACCCCCCTCTGGCCCAGATGTGCAGACAATGTGTCGTGGACCAACTGTAGGGAAGTAGCTGGTTTACTAGTAAAAGCCTATGATTGAAGACGGCGGCGTAACACCGTATATGTTGTTGCTGTCCTTCCGACCGGAAGCTGTTCGCAGGATATATGAGGGGCAGGGGGCTATCGAATGGTTACACGAGAAGTGATTCTCGATTGCATACACTACTGATCATTATAACCCTACGGTGGTAGGTATGTAAGGTATACCAGAAGCCCAGGAGGCCTCTGGTTAAGGGGTAGAACTTCGACTCCCGTATGTCTTTAAAAAAACTGTAAGATTTCTGGAGGTTGTTAGCGAGCTCTCGATCGTAGTAGTCTTATCTTGACTGAGGTGCTTATCGTCAGTGGCTACAGGTAGCGCCGGTATAAGCCAATGGGTTAAGTGTCTCATCACGGGAGTCTGGAGACCAAGTTATCGTGTCGAAGACAGTAGACGACGATAGACTTGTAAAATGTAATGGCACCATTGAATGGTTGTCTACGAGTTTTGCATAGACGAATACGAATGGGATAGTGAGTTTGATATTAGACTAGCTTATCAGCAACCTGTTAGTTCGCCACTAACAAGACAGCGATATGAAGAGTTTTCTTCTGAAGTTGATGGCATGTATCAGGATACTGCATGAATACTTCACGTCGGACAATGAACTGGGAGAGCCGGCAAACATTCGCTAGAATGTTAGCCCGAGGCCCGGAGGAGATAGGCATGCTCACGATGGTGGTGAGCTTAGGAGTGACGGAGAGCAGCTGGCAATATAATTCTACTTAAGTATATGCGAGACCTGTTCTCCTAAGACGATCAACTATCTTCACGAGAACTTATTGAGCAAAGCTGCGGCTTAATGATACTAAGTTTCACTGTTAAGGTTTTCTCTATACATATTTATTCTTCACTAGGCATAAGAAGAAAGCTTCGGTACGGCCGCATCCTTGGGATCCATCTTCCCACAGGGAGTCCCCGTTAGACGCACACAAAATGTCGTCATTTTTCACAAACTATGGTTTCTATCCACTGACAGAATGGATGAAGGAAAGAGAAGCTCCAAATCCAGGAGCCACCATATACGTACAATGGATGAAGATGATATACCAAAAAGCAGCCATGACCCTGGAATGTACCCGGGAAGCCATGAGAAAATATTATGATAAATGGGCAATGTAACAACCAGACATCAAAATTGGGGATAAGGTGATGTTAAATGCAAAAAACATCCACTCCAAATGACCATCTATAAAGTTAAGTCTAAAGCTTTATGGACCGCTCAAGATTTAGGAGAAAAGAGGCCATTCATCCTACAAATTAAATATTTCTGACCGTTTGCATATTTACCTTGTATTTCATGTATCATTACTGGATCCTTACCAAGCGTCCATTAGTGCAGGGCGGGAGCAACCACCACGAGCCCTTGAGGGAATCGAGAGAGATTTGGAATCAGAGGTTGAGAAAATAGTGAAGAGCGAAATACTCTCATCCACTAAAAGGGTTCGCGGACGAAATGTTTGGATGCGAGAACTAAGGTATTTTGTATAATGGGACGGTTGTTCAGAGGATGAGAACACCTGGGAACCACCAGAGAGCATGGACCATGCTCAGGAGTTGTTGGAAAGTTTTCATAGAGAAAATAATGAAGTGCCAGGTAGGGCCGAGGTAGAATAGTACGAAAGCTTTTCCTGCCGTGGCCAAGTAAACACGGAAGATTTTTTACCCTACAGTGCTGAGTTCTAGAAAGAATAGAGAAAAAGTAAAAGACTCGTGACGAGCTTGTAGAGGAGAGAGCTCGTGTTAGGCATATGGAATTCCAACACCTCCCTCTGGCCCCGATGTCGGGCCCGGACGTCGCCAACAGTACAGTATGAGGTTGCTAGTTACCAGCAAAAAATCACATAATTAGCAGCATCCTCATAACACCATATAAGTCGTCGCCGTCTGTCCGACTAGAAGCTGTTCGCAGGATATATGGGAGGGGTAGCATGTACTGCTCATGCAACTGGAATCCTGTATACGAAATAAATAATATCTGCGTGAGCGGAAAAGCCTGCCAAATCAGAAAACAATAATGCTTCATGTTGACCGCCTACACTTAAGTCATAGGTCTGCAAAATGGACGGGAGTTAAGGGGACGTAGCTGCAAGTCCATTCTCGCTAGGCAAATCAAAGATGCGATGGAGCACTAAGCCTACTGACTCTACGTACAGATAATGCAGTCATGCCTCTGTGTTGTCACCGTTGTCTGAAATTGAGACTGATCAATTCAATGGCAGAGGAACAACTGGTATGTTCGCATTTGGGCGGCATACTCAGACTAAGTTCATATGGCAAAGGCATCGTTTACTTCCGACAGGCAGAGTCTCGCACACCCTCAGGAAGACGTAGTATACTTAGGCCGAATAACCAGAAGCGAGAAATTATTCAGGGTCTATGAGTATTGGCACTTATGATTGATAAGACGAATGACTAGTAGTTGTTGCGGAGGAACTGAGTTCGTATCTGTATTAGATGTACCGGCCGCGGAACCTCACGCAGGATATAAATATCAGAGTTCCTTCCTAGCTATTAGACAGACAGCAACAGAGAAGCGATCTTATCAATATAACAAGTTATTATCTACACTTTATACTCTTAGTAGTATTAGTGAAACGAGTATTAGCGATAAATCATGACACCTTCCTGACACGACTCCATTATTGAACACTTAAAGGCTTAACCTTACTCAACTGAGCTCCAAGTTGGTTACCCATAACACAGTCATCCGAAGGCCTTTCCAGCTTCCGGTAGACCTTACATCCCACCGCAGTAGGCTTATAAGTATCAGTGATGTATACCCTTAAGAATAAGATTTTGTATGGGCGTTATCCTGCGAACAGTATCCGGTCGACATGACGGCCACAATGTATATGGTAATAAGCCATTGTCTTCAATCATAGGTCCTTACTAGTAAATCAGCAACTACTCTTCAGTTGGCCCATGATGCATTATCGGTACATTGGGGCCATAGGGGGGTGTTGGACTCAGATTTACCAATGTTCACCCAAGGCAAGATTTTCCTCGGTTCGTAGCTCAACAATTGATGACCTGATTGAGCCCAGATTCGAACCTCCTATAAAGTCTTGCATAACAAACATTCCTAGGACATTTCCCGAAACTTCCAATAATCTTTTAGGCTCAAGGTAGGTTAACTCCTATCCAAAAGTGGGGTAACCTCTTTGCCAACGTAGAGTAACGATACTCACTAAGGTATGGTAACTACCTGCCTTAGGTAGTGTAACTTGCCAGAACTCTCTTTGTCCTTCCGAACTCGGAGCGTAGACTTTCCCTACCTACCCGGTATATCTTTTTAGTTCGCAGTCTAAACATTACCATTTGCTTTGTTCACATGGTAACTCCTTGGTAGAGTTACTAGACTAGTCCAACGTACCCCTTCAGGTCTCTGGCATAGGATAACACTAAGTCTACTGTAAGATCCAGCAGGGTAGTTACATTACCCCTCTCTTCCCTAGGGCTGTCCTTGGCCTCAATTGTTTTCCCTTATTTCCAATCCCCACGCCTACTACGCTATCATCCTTGGGTTTCCGCCTGTATCGTTTATGAAAATCTACCCTCGCCTATGTTCCTGTTCCCTCTACCATTTCGTATGGCTCCGAGCAGTTGTCCTCCGGACCATAACCCTTCCCCGCTAACAAGTATTGGAAAAATTGTTGCGGGAACTTTTGACGTGCTTCTCCATACCACTGGCTATCATCAATGGTTTTGATAACATAACTTGGCTCATTATCTATTATATCAGGAATTGGTATCTCCACTGTACGCCTGCCAGTTGAGTCCTCCCTACATGATTCTGAGAGACCAACATTGAAGACTGGATGTATTCCCCATCATTCAGCGAGTTGAACCTCATGGGCTACTGAGCCAATCTTTCATAAGAACACAAATGGTCCCCACATTCGATGATCAAGTTTCTCCTTTGGTCTCTTTATTTTTATGTTTTTTCGATTCAACATTACTTGGTCTACCCGCTCAGCCCAACCAGCCTTGACATCCTCCAATGTTGCATATTCCGGTGCTGGCAATCTTTTTTAGTCATACCATTACCGTTGTCTCTCTCGAGCCTTATGCAAAGTATCTCAAATTTGCCTCCAAGTCTCTTCCCAATCCTTAACCAATAGCTCACTGCTTGGGTATATACCTTGACTTTCTGATACAGACCCAGACCAATATTTTCCAGGTTAAACCCCTAATTGATCTCAAAAGGAGACACCTTAGTCAACTCCTATGCCGAGGTGTTATAACCTTATTCCGCCAATGGAAGTAGCTCTGCGCAATCGTCCTGCCGATCGGAACAATAACTCCGCATGTAGTGCTCCAATGTTTGGTTTACCCTTTCAGTTTGCCCATCAGTCTCAGGGTGGAAAGCCGTGGAAACATTTAGCTTAACTCTTAACAACTTCATTAAGCTGGTCCAAAACTTAGAGGGGAATCAGCTATCACAATCCTATATGATTCTCTCTAGTAGCCCGTGGAAAGAACAAACCTCCTTTAGGAACATAAGAGCCAAGTCACATATGGGTACTTCCGTCGACAAATGTATGAAATCAGCCATCTTTGAAAACCTGTCTACTATGACCCAGATTTTTGTATACTCTTATGACTCCGATAATGCTACTATAAAGTCCACGGAGATCGCCTTCCATGGTCGCAACAGCACATCGATTGGTTTAAGCAATCCAAAATTCTTATGATGTGCAGTCTTACGGCACTGGCATCTATCACATGTACAAACCTATTGTATGATATAGTCATCCATCTTAGGCTAGTAGAAGTTTGCATTAACTCTTTCCATAGTCTTATATGTTCCAAAGTGTCCCGCTAAGCGAGAATCATGTTCAGCCTCCAGGATGGTACCTTTTAACCCCTCACCGGCCGGTATGTACCAACGGGTCTTGTAAAGTAGTAGGTTCTTCTCAATCGTAAGGTTAGGATCAACCTCTTTGGTTTCTTCCTTAACCGAATCAAGGATCTTGAGGTATTCCTTATCCTTTGATGCAACCTGCTTGAGCCGCTCTAGGAATGTAGATTGTAACCGGAATCCTTGGCGCACCTGCAACACCTGTTGTCGCAAGTTGTCCCGCTCCTGTTGAACTACTCATTGCCCAGGGCAAAAAAAGCTTTGTATAGAATTTGATTAAGAATTACCCCCTTCTTCAAGGCGGTAGTCCATACGCCTAGATAGTGCATCAGCCATTTCATTCAACCTTCCTTCACGGTAAACCACCCTGAAGTTGAAGGGTTGCAAGTACCAGCCCAGCGATGTTGCTTACGGTTTAGAATCTTGGTACTGTTGATACATTCCTAGTTCTTATGATTAGTGTAAATTGCAATCTGATCTGCTACTGATGGTAGTAAATGATTCCATTCCTTGAATGCGGCCACAATCGCAGTCATTTCCTTATCACGGATATCATAATTTATCTCCGCTGGGGAGAACTTTCTACTATGAAAGGCCACTGGATGCCATTTATCATCCTCACATAATCGGTATAATATGGCTCCTGGCGCAAAGTCGCTTGCATTGGTCTCTAACTTTGTCTGACCTTCAGGGCAAAATTGTACTAATATAGGCCCAGATGTAAATTTTATCTTGTTGAAATCATAGACCTCTCGACACGCTGGTCTCAACAGGAACTTTACATCCATCATTGTTAGGTTGGTGAGAGGTTTCATAATCTTGCTGAATCCTTCCATAAACCTTCAATAGAAGTTTGCAAATCCCATGATGCTCTGGACCTCAAGAACATTATTCGTGGTAGCCATTTTTCAAATTCCGCTACCTTTGCCTCTGTCATGGATATCCCACGATCGGACATCTTTTATCCTGGAAATTCAACCTCTCTCTGATGGAAGGTTGATTTCTTTATGCTAACAGATAAGCGAGCCTTCCTAAGCCGTTCCATTACTCTACGGACTAGAGAGACATGTTCCTCCACTGTCTCGCAGCAGATCAATATGTCATCCATAGTGGCGATAACGCCTTCATCTAACCGATCCCGAGAGACCGCATTCATCATACCCTGGAAAGCTGCCGGGGCATTGCATAACTCAACAGGCGTTATGGTATATTGATATAAACTGTACCGACATCAGAATCCTGTTTTCCATTTCTCTCCTTTTGCCATCCACAGAAGGTAGTATCAATTTTTGGGGTCCAACTTAGTGAACGAGGATGCTTTCCTGAGTCTGTCTTGGAGTTCATTCATCACTGGTAAAGGATATCGGTTTTTTACCGCGATCTTGTTTAGTCCACAGTAGACTATACATAGCTGTAGAGTTCTATCTGGTTTTGGCACAAACAGGATAGGTGCAGGGACAGGATAGGCGCAGCGGCAGGAGATCTTTACCTCCTTATCCTCGCCGTAGGTAGCATCTCATCAAGATACCCATCAAGGACCTTAAGTTCCTTTTTCGATAAAAGTTAAATTAGACTAAAAGGCGTAGCCCTATTCGGAAGTAGCTCAATCTTGTGATCATACTTCGAATGCTACAGTAGAGATTCAATTCTCTGTTGGCTGAAGATATCACCAAAGTCCTTGTACTCAGGCAGGAGCTTTAGCCTAATATCTCTGCCGTCCTCATATGTGAACTCTGCCATTCCCGAGAGGTAAATTCAGTTAGTATCTTCAGCTAACATTTCCTCCCCGGTTATAAATTGTAGACGTGGTTTAGGACCCAAACAATGTGCCTTGCAATATTCTGATCTCCACATCAGAATACCTTGTTTCCAGTCAATATCTGGATTGTGCTCCCTTAACCATGACATTGGTAAGTGTCCATTAAACTTTGAGTTACTCATGTCAGCCACCTCAAAACGGATCTTGTTCACGTGATCGCCAAGACGCATTTTCACCTACTTGGTGGAGTAGGTACCTGACTCAGTTATATTATTACCATTGGCATCTGAAATTGGACAAGATACCATTCGTCGCACACATGGTGTCTGGGTTTCCCTAACTCTAGTCGTACTAAGGACTTGGCCTGTTGACCCACTATCTAATAAGAGCGTGTCTTCAGCCATACACTTCCTTGCTCCTTGTTACTATTGAACTTGTACCTTAACTAGGATAGACTTCGTATGTTTTGGAGAGTTTTGTACATTCAATCGCTTCATAGGTCTTGATTCTGTAACCATTTTAATAGTAGTATCCCTTGCCTTTTGACACAAGGGCGGCCACAATGGGTCGTGAGAAATTCACTAATTTAAATGCCTGAGAATTTTCACTATCACGCCTGCATGATTTCGGGTATTAATCCCTCCCCTCGTAAACCAGAAATCAGTTTGATTGCTTAATCAAGTCCCGCTGGACGTAGTAAATTTATTAAAAGACCGATACATAACCATGGAAACTCTCCTAGCAATATGAACTAATCAGGAAAACCAAATAACCTTTATTCGAAAAGGAAAACCCATGACAAAAAAAATAAAGAAACGCGACCCAGAACATCTAACATGACCAGGATTGCTCCTGAGATTCAACCTATTGAGGTTAACTAAGTATTCTCTTAGTTGCAGGTAACTACTTACTTCGCTTTGTTCCTGGTAGTCCAATGATCAGCCCCTTTGTTCATCTAGAGGCTAATTAGTTTCTTGTAATTTCTTTTAACTTTTAGTGACAGACTTACCTTAGTCTGATTCCTCCGTATCAACCTCCATGATCTGTAGGGAGGATTGCCTTACTTCAGGTAGTTTCTTATCGCCAGCTGAAGAAGGAGGAGCGTCAATGCGTTTAACCTTGCTAGCCTGAGCCTCTTGAAGAGCCACCTCGTTAGCTGATTGCTTATTCTTCCACTTTGCTGCGTGAATGACAGGAGAAGACAAGGTGCATTTCCGCCAAAAGTGGCCTGGCTGTCCGCATTTGGAGCATTGCCGAGACTTGCGCCCTTTCTTGGTCAAGTTATCCGGAATGACTTCATGAGGAATGGCCTAGGCGGATTCTCCGACCTTGGGTGTCTTATTTGTCGGGGAGGGTTGGGATTTTAACTTACAGGAACTCTTCCTCTTTTTCTCTGGTTCTTTGAGGAAGAGCCCTTATTGCTAACCTTGTCGTAACTTGAACTACCATAGTCTTTGGCAACCGTTTTATGAAATTTAGCATTGTATTAAAGGGTACGGCCAACGTTGCGGAGTGGATCGATATATGCACCTGCATCGGTAGGTTGTGGTTGCTTTGACACCCACGCGTTTTGCAACTCCAAACTGATCCCTATCCAAACTTTATCTATTCTTTACTTTGAATCGGTGTATTCATGGCTGGCCGCTAGGTCAACCACTTTATCGAGGTTCTTGTAAACCTTCCCAGGCTTCATAGACAAATGTATCCATTCAACAAGGTTGCGATCAGGATCTTCATATCCACCAGAACTGGCTTCGAGCCGAGCGCGGAATCCTGGCCAGGTCCGCAGTTCTTTGTCATGGTCCAAGATGATACCCATCCGCATCGCTTCATCCTCACTGATGTAACGATGGATATCTAAGTACCAGTTCTTGGCTGCATTTTCCAAGAGTGGAACAACCAAGCTAATCTTATCCATATCATCCAGCCGGAATTCTTGAAATAAGTGAATTGGACTTCGACGTCCATGAGAAACTGTTTGGTGTCGGTAGTGTCTTCTTTGAAAGGCAGTTTATTACTTAACTTTTCCTGCTTCTTGGGCTTTGCAGAAGCAGAGGGCCCACTCGTGTTACGAGAGGATTGCCCACTCGTTCTTCTAAGGAAAGCAGCTAAGCTCGCCCACCGACGGTCATATCTCATATTCTCGACCCCAGTCCAGTTTGGCTTTCACCTTCCTAGAAATAGGGTAAGATCAGGTAGGAAGTCGGTGTCATCATCGCAGCTATCGGAGGAATTGGAATGCCCCGGATTCCCTCCCGCGCTAATACTTCTGCCAGGTGGAGAAGCATTCCCACCACCATTGCTACCAGTATTTCTACTATGTATCTCCCCAGGGCGATTATATCCATCAAAGGATTCCTCATCACCCCCTTGACCTCCAGCTTGGATGTTACCCCCTGGAGGTAGTTCAGGGTTCTCGGGTGGAGGAGGAGGTATCGGGGTACTAGGCGTATCATTTGCCATTCCCATACCGAAACTCAACAGATATTCCACTAAGGACTCGCAAGAGTCCGGATCCCACTGTGGTCACACATGTCCTCTTCCCCTACAATACCGACACTTGTGTGGTCTTGGTTGAGGAGGTGGTGCAGCGGCTGGAACTCCGGGAGTCTCTGATGAATGATCTAGTCGTACTGGTGTTTCCTCATACTGCCTAGTACAAGGAAAGTGATACTGATACCGAAGGCAACCTTCGGGTGAGAGCTGATTAATGCGACATTTGCGTTCACATGGCTCCATCCTTGGTATTAATGGCTGAGAACCAGCGAAGCCACCCGAGGTGTGTGGTCCCTCCAGAGTGAAGACCGGATATGCGTCGACTGAACTTGGCGGAGCGAACAGGTACCTGCCTGTGGAGCCAAATGAGCCTACCACAGTTGGCTTGACTTGTACCACAGGGGCTGGTGGCAGTGGTCTCAATGAGGGCTTCTGCGTGATCGGTGATGGCTTATCATCACTTTCTGGAACTCGTCGAGGAATTATTTGAATAGTGGAATTGGCATTCGAAGCCCGTAGCTTATGTGCATTGCCAGCTTTTGCCAGCGAAGTTCTTCGCTATTTCCGGTCTCCGGAGGGCTTAGAGCCTAGGTCAGGACTGGGAGTTTTAGTGGAGCTCTTCCTAGTAATAGTTAACAACAAAGCTACCCCCACTTGTTCAACAAAGTGGTGAAATGTTAGCTCAGCTCAGCGTGCCCTTTGCCCTTGGCCTGAAGCCGAAACAACCCCTGCCTCCATCAACATCCCTTGATATTCCGGGTCCTGTAAAATCTGGGTCAAAAAGCTTCGCGAGGGGTAACCTAGGTCCCTGCGGCATCAGAGGTGTGACTGTCATGATAACATCGTTTTACGCATCTATATGGTGACCTTCCTTGACTCCCCTCTCGAAGGCATGAACACTATTGTTAATGGTTTGCAGGTTGGCAACTTGCTGCTTGAAGCAACTTGGTTGTCCTCGCATCCAGTTGGCAGCTGCATCAACAATTTCTTGCTGAATGATCTGCAGAGATTCATCATTCCAATATGGCATCTGAGTTTCCGCAGCTTTGATCTGCGAGCCTACTTCATGAATGATGTAAGGCTCGATAAACTGACTGGTAAACTTTGTAAACGTGGACTCCTCAGGGCAATTAGCAGTAGATCAAGCCTCAAGAGGTGTCTGTGTAAAGAAAAGAAATAAATGATCGGGGTGAGCAACAACAACTTCCCAACATTCTTCGCGAATTCAATCGGAGCCGCCCTACTAAGTGCTGGCATCGTAGGCCATTCAAGACCACAAAAGTCCGCGAAAAGCAACCCTCGTGAACGGAGGTCCTTGGCCTGTTGCGCAGCACGAACAACACTACTGAGACTGTCAGACAACTTCGTTTCCACGCGATGCGTCTTGTATCAGACAAGTGACTCGTACTCCGAAGATGTTCACATCAATGGTCAATCAATCAATCAGGAGAGAATGCGTTAATTACAAAGTTCGCTTAATGATATAATGGAACTGGGGCTTCCTGTGGGAAGATACTTCGCAAGGATTCGGCCATACCGAACCTTTCTTCGTACACAAGTGAAAAACAAATATGGAAGAGAGAATAACCATAACAGTGGAACTTAATCTGTATGTACTGGAATACCTATCTCTCGGCGTAGGAGATGATCTGATAGTGAAATACTGTCTAATCTGATCCTATGATCTGCACTGCCACTCTGTAGAGCCAGCCACCTAAGCTGTGCTACTATATAATCTTAAAACAGTCTGTAAAAGACAGGAAAGATAAAACAAAATAAGTCACCAGATATACAATTAGATAGAAAGATATTAAATTAAATTTGAGGAAAAAGAGGAAAAGAAATGAGAAGTATAGAAATAAAATAATTGGAAGTTTGAGAGGAGAAGGGGGATAGGTAAGGGGGAAAGAAGATATTGAACTAGAATTAATGAAATAAGAAATGAAAGGAAAACTTTAAAGTGAAGAATGATGAACAGGAAAAGGAAATTCAGTAAAATCACTTGAGCTTAGTATCTCCTCCGTGAAATAACATTCCACTCACTAGAAACTGAATTGATTTAAAGAAGATTGTAATTTAACAAAGAATAAAAATAATGATACGAAGGAAAAAATAACATAGATGGAATTAGATGATTACAATAGCGAAAGGAGGGCATATTAGCAATGCATTCTTAAAAAGGAAGTGAAAAATGGAAAAAACCAGAATAATGGGATAGGAAAAATATAGAAAATAACAATAAAAGTAGGAGAGGCAGGACAGAAAAGTATCTTGAATCCAAAAGTTAAGCAAATGAGATGTAAGACTAAGTAAACTGAATCAGTCAAGAAAAGTGATTGAAAATTAAATTCTCAGGAATAGGAAAATAGACAATTGTCTGAAAATGTAAGAAAAACCTATGACCTGACTACATATGACTATTCTATAGTTCAGGGTATAGGAGGTTCCAACAAATGACTAATTATAATTTGTACTGCAATGAGTATCCACTATATTATCATTTCTCCCCCTCCTCCTGCTCTTTTCTTCCTGCTCGACCATCTTTATTGAATGAGCTCAAATTCTTTTCTCTATTTATTTCTTTTTTCAAACCAAATACAAACTACAATTTCGGCAACTATACAGCAATTATCACTCCTCTATTTCCCTTATCAATTTTTTACAAATTTGGCTAATCTTGTTGGTAGAACAAATGTTGTCATTAGTTCATCGATGTGGCTATTGCTTAGTTGACAAACCAGCTATTGCTTTTGATGTCAACTCAAACGGCCGCAGGATGAGATCCTGTCGACCATGCTTGGTATGTACTCTTAAAACTACCTTTCAAAATGAGTTTCAAAGTCACATTCTAATATTATACCTCAACTTGATAGGAAAAGAGGAGAATAGCGGAAAGACCCCCAAAACTACCAGCACCTCCGGTACCCTCCACACCAGCAGCATTTCCACCATTCTCATTACCCTCTGCACCCCCTCTATTCCAAGCTCCGGCCACTCCAACACTCCCAGCACCCCTCGTATCCCCCATACCACCAGCAGCCCCTGCTTTCCCAATGCCTCTAGCATTCCCACCATTTCCAACATTCCCTCAGCACCAAGTACCCACACAGTACACACCACTTACAGTTTCGCCACCACACCTCACAAATCATCAAACTCATGTAGTATCCTCTGCAACCCATGTACCCCTCGCAGTCCCCGCACCTGTACAGTCGTGTCCGGAAAGTCTTCGCACCCCTACACCGCAACCGCACAACCACAACCCAACATGATAGAAAATTCAAAAAAAATGTAGATAACTCAATTAAAGAAATGATAATAGTATAGCTAGTAAAGAATAGAAAATATTTTTACCATCTTGTATGGCCCCCATCTGCATCCAAAACAGCCTGAATTCTCTCAGGCATCCTATCTATCCAACTATCCAAAGTCCCTTGGGGAATCAACTCCCACTCCTCCTTTGCTGCCTCAAACAATTCAGCAGCACTATGGGACCTTCTCTCAAGTCTGGAGAACCTCTTGGTAAGGGCTCTTTTGAGTAGAGCCCAGGTGTTCTC
>QLOI01008430.1:0-14045 GCA_003313605.1 Tuber umbilicatum
CCGTGGTGGGGGCGACAGGGCGGTTGGGGTCCGTGATGTGGAGGACCTCGATTTCCTCGCGAAGAGACATGAGCTCCTGGGTGACAGAGTCCAGGGCCCTCCTGTATGCGGTATTGGTTTGACGAAACACTTGAAGAAGGATGGTAGCTTCAGGTGGGGTCTCGAATTCTGGTATCTGTAGTTCCATGGCACACTTTACAAAGAGACTCTGGAAGTAGGTGGGATCCATGTGATCCATCTCCTCACCATCCCTTGTGAGGACTGGGAGATGGGGCTGGGTGTTGCTGCCTGGTCCCTTTTGAGGGCGCGGTTCTCCAGGTGGAAACGATGGAAAGTTGGTGGGGAGGGAACTTTCATCACCACCAAGGGGTGTGAATCTAGACCCATAAGAAGGGGGATTTGGGTTGCGCCTCTGGCCTTTTCCTTTTCCCTTGCGGGAGGCACAGGGCGAGGAGGACATGCTTGTGGAATAAAGGCTTTCCCTGTGAGGGGTAAGCGAGGTAGCTGTGAGAAAAGGCTTTCAGCCAATGAGAGAAAGCCTTGGCGAAAAACTTGGTGTGGTTTTTTCAATCGCTGTGGTTGTAACGGAGACGGAGAATGGCGGGTATGGTCTCAAACATTCACCAAAATGTCCGTAAAACGAAGGGCTGACTGATTCCTCAAAGTCCGCAAGAAACTAAAAACGCCGCGTCCAAGACAATACAACTGCCTAGCAGGTATCGCACACATCGCAACAGAAGGAATAAGAATCCAGGTTCACGTGTAATTAGATTCTGGTTCTAAAATGTTCCGAATCAACGCTTGTCTCGTAAGGGACTATGATATTCTCTATAAAACAATACACTATCCTACAGAGATCTTAGGATTCCTTGGCTTGGCCACCACAAGTGGCGGCAAACATTTTACTCGGCCAATTTTATTTGAAATCGGAACTAATTTTCACTGATCGGAGATCTCCTGTGAAATTGCAAATGCTGGAAACTGGGACCTTATTATTCCCTTCTGATGGTGTAAGGAACACCGCTTGACAAATATTGAACAACCGGAGAAGAGGTATTTTGCCCAAAAATCATGGCCGAACCACGACATTGATGAAGGATTGGGGGATATTTGGGAGTATGACGAAACGGTAGTCTTTGATCAAAACGCACAGATCATAGGATGAATAAAGTGCAAGGACGAACCAGTCGAGAACATCATAAATAAGGTCCCCAAACAATACCACGATTATGTTCAACTATTCGAGGAGGAAGTTGCCACTCTAATGCCTCCAAGAAGGACATGGGATCCCGCCATTAGAATTAAGGATGGGGAAGAAAACCTTGGAGGCCAATTTACCCGTTATCGGTAATGCAACTAAAGGAACTTAGGAAGTACTTGGATGAAATGATACAACAGGGGAAAATCCGGCCAAGTCAATCACCTGCGGGCGCCCCGATCCTTTTCGTTCCAAAAGTGGATCGTAAACTTCGACTAGTAGTCGACTACCGAGGGTTGAACTCAGTTCCCATCGTGGATAGATACCTGATACCTATCATGAGAGAACTTAGAGATCGTGTGGAAAGATCCTAGATTTTCTCCAAGATAGACCTTAAAAAAGGACACTACTTGGTACAAATAGCTGAAGGAGACGAATGGAAAACAGCGTTCCGATGCCGTTACGGCCATTATGAGTACCTGTTAATGCCTTTCGGATTACTTAATGCGTCCGCTACCTTCCAATCAATGATACATGAAATACTGCGTGAATTTTTGGACCAAGGCATCGTTGTCTATTTAGACGACATCCTGATTTATTCAGAAAACGAAAAGGACCATATTCAACTAGTTAAAAAGGTTCTGCAGAAACTAAAAAAGAACCAGCTAGCGGTCAACCTAGGAAAATCGGTATTTGATGTCCAAGAAGTTGAATTTCTTGGTTACATCGTCAATACCGAAGGAGTGGAAATGAGCTAAAGCAAAGTCCAGTCCACAAGAGAATGGAAGGCACCGACTACGGTTAAGGAAGTCCAAGTCTTTATAGTATTTGCTGATTTTTACTGATGTTTCATTCAAAATATCTCCGCAATTTGCAAGCCAATCATGGAAACCTTAAAAGGAGACCCGAAAAACTTTTATTGGGGCACCAAACAAAACAAGGCCTTCGACATCTTAATGGAAAAATTCGTTACCGCACCCGTACTCCCTCATTTTCATCCAGGACTAGACACAGCAGTCAAAACGGACGCAAGAGACTTCGCCGTCGCGTGCGTTCTATCACAATTTCAAGACTAGAATCTCCATCCGGTGGCATTCCATTAACCCAAATTGAACTCCACGGAATGGAACTATGAAATTCACAATAAAGAATTACTAGCAATAATGGCCGCGTTCAAGGAATGGAGACACTGCCTCTTAGGTACCGAAAAACCTGTTACAGTTTATACGGACCACAAAAACCTGCAACATTTTCTGACTACAAAAAAATGGAATGGAGGGCAGATCCGTTGGGCACAAGCGCTAGTGGAGTATAATTTCAAAATCGTATACCGACCAGTTAAAAGTGGAGGAAAACCTGACGCCTTAAGTAGACGGCCGGAGTACCATGTAGAGGAAGTAACTGTGCATAGCGAATGGTCTATTTTAAAACCGCAACATTTTCAAATCTTTGTTACATCAGCGGAGATCGACGAAGATGAAGGGATAGAGATAGAGGAAAAATTACCAAAGCTTCACAACATTCGTATCAGGTGATTGAGCAAAGCAGCTATGATGTCAACTAAAGGATCAAGAATGACTGCCAGTCACCACCTCTTTCCATTAAACGATGACCCACTTCCGGCAATGGGACAACGACTGGTCGAGACAGGGATAGCTATCAGTCTACCAAAAGGAACATACGGAAGAGTGGCCACTTGCAGTTAACTACCTTGTAAGAACGGAATTGAGGTTGGTGCTGGAGTCATTGATCCAGATTATACAGGCCAACTCAAGGTACTATTGCGAAACCATAGTTTCAAAAACCATCAAATACGCAAGGGTGACTGCGTAGCGCAACTAATAGTAACTCAAATCAACAACTCCGAATTTATGGAAGTCAAGGAGTTAGACCAAATAAATGGCGCAGGCCAAGGTTTCGGAAGCACCAATTTAATTCCAACTCGAACACTAGAAACGGAGACAACAATGACTACGAAAAGTATACTGCAAGCAGATGCCGAAGCTAATAGTTATGACGACAAACTGGACGAACTACGCAACCCCCAGTCAAAACAGGAAATAGTTTTGATGTCAAACTCCACACTAGCACAGATAGAAATGAACATGTTTGCTACCGAATTCCTTGACCAAGTCCTAGCTGCTGCGGAACAAGATGAAGAGTGGAAAGAACGAAAAGGGGAATTGGAAACAGTGGGAAGAAACGGGGGGAGGTTACTGAAACAGTGGAAGACAATCAAAGGGTTACTATACTACAAAAACCGGCTCTACGTGCCCAACAATGAAGAACTGTGGACCGTAATCGTGAAAGGATGCCATGATTCTAGGGTGGCTGGACATTTTGGACAGGAAAAAACACTAGAAAAAATCACGCGAGATTTTTAATAGAAAGGGTTGGCTAACTGGATAAATCATTATGTACGATCATGTGACGAATGCCAATACAATAAGTCTCCAAGTCACGCCTAGTACAGATTGTTACTACCTCTACAAGTTCTTTACGCGGCTAGGGCATCAATATCTACCGATTTTATAACACAACTACCAGAATCACAAGGACAGACCCAAATCATGGTTGTAGTAGACCGATTCACCAAAATGGTCCATTTCATCGGTCTACACGAAAATGCGACAGCCAAAGATGTAGCCAAATCCTTCCTACAGGAAGTATGGAAACTACCCGTGTTGCCATCCGAGATAGTATTGGACATGGACGCAAAGTTTTCCAGAGAATTCTGGGAATCGCTGTGTACGCAGTTGGGAATAAAGCGAAAAATGTCAACCCCTTACCACCTACAAACTGACGGAAAAACCGAGAGAACCAACCAAGTACTGGAAGGTATTCTGCGAAATTTTGTCAACTATGATCAGGATGATTGGTATCAACTGCTCCCATTAGCAGAACACGCATACCATAACTCAACCACAAACGCACGCAAAATGGCGGCATTTTTCGCAAACTATGGTTTCCATCCACAGGCCGAATGGATGAAGGACAGAGACGCTCAAAATCCAGGAGCCACAATATACGCACACTGGATGAAGACGATACACCAAAAAGCAGCCATGACCTTGGAACGTACCCGGGAAGTCATGAGAAAATGTTATAATAAAAAGGCAATGGAACAACCAGACATCAAAGTTGGTGATAAGGTGATATTAAACGCAAAAAATATCCGCTCCAAACGACCATCAAAAAAGTTAAGTCCCAAACATTATAGACCGTTCGAGATTTTGGAGAGAAGAGGCCGTTCATCCTCTAAATTAAATATTCCCCACCATTGGCTTATTCATCCGGTATTTGATGTGTCATTACTGGAACCTTACCGAGCGTCCATTCTTGCAGGACGGGAGCAACCTCCTCGAGCCCCTGAGGAAATCGAAGGAGATTTGGAATGGGAGGTTGAGAAAATAGTGAAGAACAAAATAATCTCATACACTAGGAGGGTTCGCGGACGAAATGTTCGGATGCGAGGACTAAGGTATTTTGTGAAATGGAAAGGTTGTTCGGAGAATGAGAACTCTTGGGAACCACCAGAGAGCATGGACCATGCTCAGGAGTTGTTGGAAAGTTTTCATAGAGAAAATCCGGAAATGCCAGGTAGGGCAGAGGTAGAATAGTAAGAAAGGTTTTCCTGCTGTGGCCAAGTAAATGCGGAAGGTTTTTTACCCTACAGTGCTTAGTTCTAGAAAGAATAGAGGAAAATTAAAAGACTTGTGACGAGCTTGTGGAGGAGGGAGCTCGTGTTAGGCATATGCAATTCCAACACCCCCCTCTGGCCCCGATGTAGGGCCCGGAAGTCCCCTGCAGTACCATGTGAAGTTGCTAGTTACCAGCAAAAATCGCATAATTGGCAGCATCCACATAACACCGTATACGTCGTCGACGTCCGTCCGAGCTGAACCTGTTCGTAGGATATATGAGAGGGGTAGTGTGCCCTGCTCATGAAACTGGAATTCAGTATATGATACAGGTGATATCTGCATGAGCGCAATAGCCTGCCGAATCAGAAATCAATATTGATTCACGTTGACCGACAACTATCAAGTCATAGGTCTGCGAAACATACAGGAGTTAAGGAGACGTAGCTGTAAGCCCATTCTTGCTAGGCAAATCAAAGAGGCGATGGAGCACTAAGCCTACCAACTCAACGTAAAGATAATGGAGTCATGCCTCTTTGTTGTCACCGTTGTCCGAAATTGAGACTGATCACCTCAATGACAGAGGAACAACTGGTGTGTTCGCATCTGGGCAGCATACTCAGACAAAAGTTCATATGGCAAGGGCATCCTTTACTTCTGACTGGCGGAGTCTCGCACACCCTCAGGAAGACGAAGTAATATAACCCTAATGACGAGAAGTGTGGAATTATTCAGGGTCTACGAGTGTTCGCACGTAAGAATTGATACGACGAAAGATGACTAGTTATGGCAAAGGAACTTAGCTAGTGTGGGCATTGGATGTACCGGCCGCGGAAACTCACGCGGGATATAAATATAATAGTTCCTCCCCAGCTATTAGAAAAGACAACAATGGAGAAGAGATCTTATTATTATAACAAGTTATTACCTACACTTCATACTCTTAGTAGTTCTAGCAAAACGAGTATTAGCGATAAAATCACAACACCTTCCTGACATTACTCCGTTATCGAACACTTAAATGCTTAACCTTACTCTACTGAGCTCCGAGTTGGTTACCCATAACACCAATGCTCCAAATGCCTGGCCTTTGGCCACCACCCCTCCCTGTGCACAGGCACCCAATATTGCAAAATTTGCTCTATGGAACACCCTGCGCACCTCCATACCTGTGGTAGATCAGATTGTCCTACCAAGGGCAAAGCCTGTCTTTACACTACAATCCTTTGTAGCAACTGCGGTGACTCTCACCAAGCAAACTCCAAGGTGTGTCCCACCTACCCTACCGCTCACCAAGGAGTACCTGAGAGAAGGAATTCAGGGACCAGGTACGGAGAGGTGTACTGTTATGTATGTTAGTTGTGCTTCATAGCTCCCCGGGCGCCATAAGCGTAATGAGATATTATAATAATAATATTGTTCTCGTTATGGATCAAATTGGTAGGTTGTTCTTCTCCAAGCTGGCACATGAAGAGAGAGATCTGATTCTGAGTCTGATGAAGAGAACTCATTGGAGGTAGTACTTGGAGAGGTGATGGTTGAAGGATAAGTATTTTGTGTTCTCTGTCCGATTGGATGATCTGATCCCATCTGAAGAACTCTGTAAGCATATCCCTTGCACAGTCTGCCAAGTCTTAAGGGATCAGTAAGGGTAGCTGCATCTATCCCCAGTGAAGCTGTAGGGGATGTTCTAAAAGCTCCTCAACATCTATTAGGCTCTAACGAGGAGTTGCAGCTTCATCTGCACTGGGTACTTGGGCATACTGGCATACAGGGCAATGATGAAGCTGACAGACTTGTAAAACAAGCAGCTGAGTATCCCCAACCTACTCAGGACAGTTACCTTTCACTGACCAAACTTAAGACACAGATCAAGATGTCTGCCCTGTTGGCCTTGCAGAAGTATTGGATACAACTGCCAGATGTCAGAATGGGTAGACACTTTAGGTCCATACACTTCTATCTGCCTTCACTCAGCCCTGCACCACATTTCTATCCACTATCCAAACAACATCTTGCAACAGTCACACAACTCAGGCTTGGTCAAGTGTATTTCAAATTCTATCTTTGCAGAGTGGATGAGAATATCCAGAACAGCTGTACCTGTGACAATGACCCACCTGCACTACACATACCTGAACACATTCTTCTTTACTGCAACAAATATCAGCAACATAGTCACCTCCTCAGAGAAGTAGCTCAACATTTCTACCTTCCAGATGTGCTTGGATCCAAGGCTGGCCTGCTGGTAGTGGGAAGATTTGTGGGGAAGAGTTGGGCAGAAACCAGAAAGGACTACTTAGGAGTAGTAGACAGAGAAGAGTGCTCTGGAAATGGAAAGAGTGGGGAGGAGGAACTGGAGAGGGAAGAGGAGGTAGAGTTGAGAGGAGGAGGATGGGAGGAAAGAGAGGAGAAGAGATGGATAGAATGGAGGATGGCTGTATGAATAGTAGAGGAGTAGGAGGAACATGGCAGGATTATTATTATTATATATCATTAAGCTTATAGAGCCAATGGCTATGAAGCTGCAAAATTACATGATTGTAGTGCGTCACACTACTGGTCCCTGATTCCATCTCCTAAATCATTTTGTCCTCTTCCCATTGGGCCTCCTGCCAATTCCATCCTACTCAACCTCCCCATCCTCTGCTCTCCGCCACTCTCTCTATCTCTCCTTCTCTCCCTCCTCCCATTCCTCTTCTCTGCTCCTATCCTCCTCTTCCCTATCTCCTTCCTCCACCCCTCTACTACAATTGCCTGAGCACTTATCTCTAACTACCTCGCCCAGGTAGTCCTTCCATGTTCCTGCCAAACTCTTTCTTACAAACTTTCCCGATGCCAGTAGGCCAGCCCTGGATCCAAGCACATCTGGAAGGTGAAAATTGTTGGCCACTTGTCTTAAAAGATATCTGTGTTGCTGATATTTATTGCAAAAGAGGATGATATGTTCTGGTGTGTGTGGTGCTGATTGTTGCTTGTCACAGTTGCAGACATTCTGAACATTCTCATCCACTCTGCAAAGATAGGATTTGAAGTATCCATGACCAAGCCTCAATTGTGCGACTGTGGAAAGTAGGTGTTTGGGTAATTGGTAGAAGTGGGGTGCAGCTCTGAGAGTTGGAAGGTGGAAGTGAGTGGACTTAAAGTGTCTACCCTTTCTGGCAGCAGGCATTTCAGTCCAACAGTGCTGCCAGGCCTGAAGGGTAGACATTCTGATCTGAGTCTTCAGTTTGGTTAGTGAAAGGTAACAGTCCTGGGCAGGTAGGGGATACTCAGCTGCTTGTTTTGCTAATCTATCAGCTTTATCATTGCCCTGAATGCCTGTATGTCCAGGTACCCAGTGTAGATGAAGCTGTAAGTCTGTCTGAGATTCCAGTAAGTGTTGAGTGAGTTGTTGAATTTGTAGTGAGATTTGTTGTCCAGGGTGGGGTGTGAGTTTGTATGAGTTCCTGACTGCTGCTTAGTTGTCTGTGAAGATCCAGATGTGCTTGAAAGATAGGCTGATCCTGCTGGCTTCTGTGAGTGCTCTGGCAATACCTACCAATTTCCCATCATAAACCTTCATTCCCATCCCCAGTCCAACATTCGATCCGCCTACAATCTGGCCCTCACGCATCATAACCACTCCAGCACCCACCCCTCCTGTCTGTAGTTCACTGCCATCTGTGTGGAGAATTGGGTTGTGTGAATTGTTGATGGTGTGGAAGAGGGATCTATGGTGTCTTGCTGCAGTATCCTTCTCCTCAGAGATGATAGATATGTGCAATCTGGGATGTTGATAGGAAAGGTGTTTATCCCATTGTTGTTCTAGGTACTGTTGGCATTGTTCAAGTTCCTGTCCTGCTGGCAGATAGTTACTTAATGTATTCAATACTCTGATCAATTGGGTGGGAAACTTAGCTTGTTGGAAAGATGAAGCTCTTCAGTCAGCCTTCACCTTCCCATAGAGTTCATCTTGAGGGGCAAATATGGAATAATCTCTTTTCCACATTGAGAGAGTGGAAGAACTGTCAGAATCAGAGTCTGAAGAGGTAAGCTGTGTAGAGCCACATATGGTTGACAATTGGGTTGAACGATAGGAGGATGGTGCTCTTTGTCTGACAGGATGTTCTGGGCCCATCTGTAACACTCTGTAAGCATATCTCTTACACAACCTGTCAAGTCTCAAGGGAACAGGAAGGGTAGCAGCTTCTATGTCCAGGGCAGCAGTTGGTGAAGTTCTGAAAGCTCCTAGAATCCTCCTATCAGCAGCAGCTTGTAGCCTTTCTAATTTGTTAGCAAGTCCAATTTGGCCTTTACACAAAATCTCTGCCCCATAGTCAGCAATTGGGATAATGCAAGAGTAGTATAGTTGCCTCATTGCTGGTGCTGAAAGTCCCCATTTTGAGTTGGAGAGTCTAGAAATCATGTTAAGAGCCCTTGATGCAGCTGCTGTTTTTTGTTGAACATGGTAATTGAACAATAGCTTCCTGTCAAGCCAAACTCCTAACCATCTGAGGTTCTGGGATGGGTAAATGACAGTGCCATTGGGTAAGGTGACAGGACTGTTGGGGGTGTTAGAGGAGATTTTGTTGTGAAAGTACATAAGTTCTGTCTTGGGTTCATCAAATACTATAACATTGTCAGCTGCCCAACTCCAGGCCTTCCTGGCTGCCCTCTCCAATGACTTGGAATTGGCCTCTTCAGAAGGTCCTGTAACTACAAGTGCAATATCTTCAATAGAGGAAGGGGATCTTAGCTGAGGTGTAAGCAGAGTAGGCTTCAAGTCCTGGAATAAGTTGGTAAGATAAAACAGAAAGAGGATGGGTGAGATGGAAGAGCCTTGTGGAATTCCAGTGGTAACAGGTTGCTGAGGTTGTCTTTGACCATCAAATGCCAGTCCTAGTTGTCTATCTGAGAGGAAAGTATCTGTCCAGGAGAGTACTGGAGGTGGAAATCCTAGAGTTTGTAGGACCAAGAGTAGTTGTATTCTGGAAACATGGTCAAAAGCACCTTTGACATCAACAAAGAGGGCAGAGAGTACTTTACTATTACACTTAGCCTGTTGAGCATCATGCACCAATGCCATGACTGCATCAATAGCACTTCTTCCAGCTCTCCCTCCTATCTGTTTCTCGTGTAGTAATCCCTGAGTCTGTGCAATGTAGGCACATCAGCGAAAATGAATTGTGACCCCTGGTGCGTCCACTGCCTCTGGCGCACAGGGTGCTCAGAATGCTCATGGCGAATCAGGACGCAACCAGACATCGCATTGGCGCCCGGGTGCAACAGGCTTACCATCTTAATCTCAGGGCACAAGCAGGTACTGCACTACATTCTCTGGGCGTAACCAGGAATCTAACATGCCAAAGGGTCCCCCGTTTACATTTTTGTGATCTGATAGGTCACAGTTCAAGCCCAACCGGTCACAATAAACATTATTCACAAGATGGTTCAATTCATCAATACACGACTAGTAATACATAACAGATCCTCGCTGCGAAAGACCACTATCATAATAGGTTGTAGCTCTCCCAATATTGCTGGCAAATAGACGTTCTTTACACCGTTAGAAAGCTGGCGTCGAGGAGGTCTATACTGCACAATAAGCTATGTCACGTCCCAAGGGCGCCCGTGGAATCTGGCTTCAATGTCAGTACATACCAGAACCTCGCCAGAACCACGCCAGGAAAGACCACTTCCATACCAGGTTGTAGCTCCACCAATATTGCAGGTGAGTAGATGTTCTTTACCCCGTTGGAAAGCTGGCATCGTGAGGATCTATGCTGCACAGTATGCGACGTCTCGTCCTAAGGGCTCCCGCGGAATCTGGCTTCAAAGCCAGTAGATGCCAGAACCTCACCAGGACCTTGCCAGGAAAGACCACTTCTACAAGCGGCTGTAGCTCTACTAATATTGCCTGCAAGTGGACGTTCTTTACACCGTTGGGAAGCTGGCGTCGAGGGGATCTATGCTGCAAAGTATGCGACGTCTCGTCCTAAGGGCTCCCGTGGAATCTGGCTTCAAACCCAGTGGATGCCAGAACCTCGCCAGAACCTCGCCAGGAAAGAACACTTCCATAACAGGCTGTAGCTCCACCAATATCGCTGGCAAATAGACGTTCTTTACACCGTTAGAAAGCTGGCATCGAGGAAGTCTATACCGCACAGTGTGCGACGTCGCGTCCAAAGGGCGCCCGTGGAATCTTACTTCAATGTCAGTAGATGCCAGAACCTCAATAGAATCTCGCCAGGAAAGAACACTTCCATAGCTGGCTCTAGCTCCACCAATTTTGCTGGCGAGTAGACGTTCTTTACACCGTTGGAAAGCTGGCTTCGAGGAGATCTATGCTGCATGGTATGCGACATCGCGTCCAAAGGGTGCCTGAGGAATCTGGTATCAAACTCAGTACATGCCAGAACCTCGCTAGAAAGAACCCCTTTCATAATAGGCTGTAGTTCAACCAATAACACTACCAGAGGGATGTTCTTTACACAGTTGGAACGCTGGCATCGAGTAGATCCAGGATGCCGAGTCTCGAGTGTCGCGACCAATGGATGCTTGTTGAATCTGGCATCAAAATCTGCACATGCCAGAACCTTACAATGAAACACCACTTCCATAACTGGCTGTAGCTACACCAATATTGCCGGTGAGTAGACGTTCTTTACACCATTGGAAGGCTGGCATCGAGGGGATCTATGCTGCACAATAGGAGGCATCACGTCCAAAGGGCCCGCAAGGAATCTGCCATCAAAGTCACTTCATACTAGAACATCACTAGAACCTTGCTAGGAAAGACCACTTCTACAAGCGGCTGTAGCTCTACTAATATTGCCTGCGAGTGGACGTTCTTCACAACGTTGGAAAGCTGGTGTTAAGGGGATCTATGCTGCACCGTATGAGACGTCGTGTCCAAAGGGCGCCCGAGGAATCTGGCGTCAAACTCAGTACATGCCAGAATTTCGCCAGAAAAGACCACTTTCATAATAGGCTGTAGCCTGACCAATAACGCTGCCAAGGGGACGGTCTTTACAACGTTGGAAAGCTGGCGTTGAGTAGATCCAGGACGCTGAGCCTCGGACATCGCAACCAAAGGGTTCCTGTTGAATCTGGCGTCAAAGTTAGTACAAACCAGAACCTCGCCAGAACCTCGCCAGGAAAGACCACTTTCATAATAGGCTGTAGCTCGACCAATAGCACTGCCAGGGGGACGTTCTTTACCCCGTTGGAAGGCTGGCTTCGAGTAGATCCAGGACGCTGAGTATTGGACGTCGCAACCAAAGGGCAAAAGTGGAATCTGGTGTCAAAGTAAGTACATTTCGTGAATGAGGGTGTGTTTTGAATGAGAGTGTGTAGTAAAGGGAAGTATGTTGTTAAGGGGGGTGTGTTGTGAAGGAGAGTGTGTTATGAAGGAAAGTGTGTTGTGAAGAGGAGTATCTTGTGCAGGGCCCGGGGAGCGTGTTGTGAGGTTAAGCTGGGAAGAAACGGGAATATCATAACATTCTACTACTACGAACTACCAAACTATGGCTATCACTCGGATTCCAGGTGGAATGTAGGTCCATATGCACTCTTTCTGTCATGCAGAGTTTGGCATGGGGGGACTATTCAGGGGCTGAGAGGTGGCAGGGAATAAGGAAGAACTGAGGATAACTCGGGCATTGACCAGGGGTGGGTCGGACACGAGGTCATGCCCAGACACAATGGAGTTTGTTAAAGAAAATGTGAATTGCCCAGATGCAAGTGGACATTGCAACCGAGGCCAGGGTGTGCAGGGCGCAGGGGGCGCAGAAGCGACATAGCCGACGTCAGGGCGCAACAGTGATGCACCAGACGCAGGGTATTCTTTTCCTGATGCAAGTCTCTAGCTGATCTTTTCGGAAATCTTTCCTAAACAGTTTAGCCAGGACACTGGTCTGTAACCTTTTGGAATAGAGTAGTCTGGTTTTTTAGGTTTTCTGATAACTGCACAGGTAGCCTCTCTCCAACTGTGAGGCTGGTAGCCTATTCTCAGTAGTACTTTAAATAAATCTGTTAGAAGGGTAGGAATTGCCTGATATACTTGCCTTAGACAGAAGAAGTTGATTCCATCAGGTCCAGGAGCCTTGTTGGGTGCAGAGTTGAAAATAGCATCCTTTACCTCAGTATCAGTAACCTCAGGCCAGGGGAAAGACTTATCCTTATCAGTATCCTGAATGCTGTAGTTGGCATTGCTGCTAGGTGGGTTAGGAAACATGCTATTTCTGAACATGTCACACTTGCTGTCAAAATCAGTAGCATACTGTTGACCAACTGATAATGCAGGAGTTTTCAAGGATTGAGGAGATCTTGTATACTTAACTGCAGTGAAGATATCTTGACCTTTGGCTGAGTTGAGGAAAGTCTGCCAACAGTTAGCTTTGTTGACCTTTATTGCTCTGAAGTATCTGTTTCTGTTGTTTTTGTATTCAGTATGGTCAGTTGGTTCTCTAGTAGATTTCCACTTCCTGTATTTCCTAGCCATTTCCTTCCTCAAGGGTGCCAGTTCTTCACTCCACCACCTATTTGATCTGGAGCAAGGTTTGCTGGTTCAAACATGGAGGTTGAGAGACTGCAGAATTGTATCCCTGAAAACAAGAGCAGCTTGGTCAAGAGAATCAGTTGTAGAAGTTGTCAAACAGGAGTAGAAGTTGTCAAACAGGAGTAGAAGGAAGAGGAAGACTCAGCCATTAGTGATTGAAGAGTTGTGGTACAGGACTTCCAATCGGCTTTCTGCCAGTTGTATTTGTTGCTTATAGGACTTGGAACCAAGCTGTCAGTATCAAGAACTAAGGTAAATCTTACTACCTCATGGTCACTTCCTGTATGAGCATCCTCATCCACTGCCCAGCCCAGTACTCTTTCAAATATATCCTTTGTTGCAAGTGTAAGGTCAAGGACAGAGCTCCCTGAGCCCTGTCTGTAGTTGGAAGTGGTCACATCAGGATGGTTGACTAAATCACAGTTATTAGCTCTAAACCATTCCACCAAGACATCACCTCTGATTTGTTCTTGAACTGCAGAGTTCCACTGGCTATGATGGGTATTGAAGTTACCACAGAAAATGGAATGTGGAGGAATATGCAGTTAGTGCAGAGTTCTGTCCATGGTGTAGAGTGGTCTAGAGTCAGGTGTCAGCTTCTTTATTATTATTATTATATATCATTACGCTTATGGAGCCAGAGGCTATGAAGCGGCAACTAACA
>QLOI01008431.1:0-14094 GCA_003313605.1 Tuber umbilicatum
AAAAAAAAAAAAAAAAAAAATAAGAGGTTGTAACTCTACAACTAAAGATTGCGGGGAGAGGTAGGAGGTACTGTTGGATAGGTAGGATCGAGTAGAATCATGCCTGAGAAGGACAGCTCCCGGTACTAAGGGATGGTTGTAGAATCTGGCGTCAAAACCAGCTCATCAAAATCTTGCCAAAAACCTAGCAGCACAAAGACTACTCTCATACCAGGCTGTAACTCCACAACCAAAGGTCGCAGGAGGAAGCAGAAGGTACCGGTGGATAGCTGGGATCAAGTAAAACCAGGCCTGAGAAGGACAGCATCCAGTACCAAGGGATAGTTGTGGAATCTGGCATCGAAGTTAGTGTAAAAACAGAACAAAAGACCACTTTCATAAGAGGCTATAACTCCACAACTAAAGGACGCGGGGAGAAGCAGGAGGTACTGTTGGATAGGCAGGATCGAGTAGAATCATGCCTGAGAAGGACAGCTCCCGGCACCAAGGGATGGTTGTGGAATCTGGTGTCAAAGTCAGAATAAGAAGAGAACAAAAACCACTTTCATAATAGGCTGTAACCCCACAACTAAAGTTCACAGGAGGAAGCAGGAGGTACCGTTGAATAGGCAGGGTCGAGTAGAATCATGACTGAGAAGGACAGCTCCCAGTACTAAGGGATGGTTGTGGAATCTGGCATCAAAGTCAGCACATTAAAATCTCGCCAAAAACTCGGCAGCCCAATGACCACTTTCATAACAGGCTGTAACTCCACCAATATAGATGTCGCAAAGACGCCCTTTGCACCATTGGAAAGCTGGCATCGAGTAGGTCTAGGACACTGAGTCTCAGCTGTAGCAGTTTCTTGTCAGTCTAAAAGTCTGAAAAACTCGCCAGCAAAATCCACTTCCCAAATAGGCTATATCTCTACAACTAAAGGTCGCGGGAGGAAGCAGAAGGTACCGGTGGATAGCTGGGATCGAGTTGAATCAGGCCTGAGAAGGACAGCTCCCGGTATTAAGGGATGGGTGTGGAATCTGGTGTCAAAATCAGTACATCAAAATCTTGCTAAAAGCCCAGCAGCACAAAGACTACTCTCATACCAGGCTGTAACTCCACAAGTAAAGATCACGGGGGGATACAGAAGGTACCATTGGATAGCTGGGATTGAGTAGAATCATGCCTGAGAAGGAAAGCTCCCGCCTCCAAGGGATGGTTGTGGAATCTGGTATCATAGTCAGCATATCAAAATCTCGCCAAAAACCTGGCAGCAAAAGGACCACTTCTACCACTTTCATAGTCTATGAAATGAATAGTATTAAATAGATCAGAGTATACCACATAGAATTCAATAGAAGATTGCAGTCCTGGAGGTGTTATGGGTAGGATGTGTATTTGTAGTGTTGTTGATTTGTAGTACTGTTGTTGTATTGTGGAAGCACGTTCCAAGGTGAGGAAAAATCACAACAAAGTGCCCAGGCAAGTGTTGAAACCATCACTGGACCATAGCTATCACTTGGATTCAAAGTCGAACTTAGGTTCACTTTTGCTCCCTCAAGCTTAAAGAGCTGAAAATAGAATCAGCCCCTTGCCAAGAGACACTATCAGGTAAAGTTCTGAAAACGGGGCGGGAGAATTGCCTTGGTGTAGACCAGACTCAGATGTGGATCAGATGCGACGTCGCATCTGGATGCAACTAAGTCTGGTAAGGCGGCCCCTGGCAACTGGGGTGCAACCGGCCATTGCAACCAACTCTAGGGTGTAAGTGGGTATTGCAGCAGAGGCCAGGGTGTACAGGATGCAGAGGACGCAAAAGCAGCATCAGCTCCCTCAGGGCGCAACAGCGACGCACCTGACGCAACTTTTTTTTTGCTGATGATGATTATGGTATTTGGAAATACAACTTCTACAAGGTGTTAGTAGCTGCAAGACGACAGGCATTTACTACAAAAAGTATCATCAGCGGCTTTTGAAATACAGGACTTATCCCTGCTGATAGAATAATTGTACTCTGCAAACTTCCATTCACCTCTTTACAGGATTACCCATTACCAGCAGCTTCTCATTTATCACAAAGCCAACTTCAATCAATTGCCATCCCAACCTACACTCCTAAAAGCTCCACCTCAGAAGGCTCCACTCCTGAAAACTTCAGCCCTGAAAACTTTACTCCCAATATCTCCACTTCCAAAATCTCTGCTCTGGAAATCTCCACTCCTGAAATCTCCAATTGCACATCATATTCCCAAGCTTCTAGTCCCAATATTAGTCTGCCAATAAAGTCACTCAGCATCCTGAGCAGTGCAGAGATCCTTAACTTAAATATACCTGTAAGTCATGATCAGATAGAGGAACAGGAGATGATGGTATATTCAACATTACTATCAAATAATCTGATAGCATGGAGCATCAAAAAGGTTGTTAGCAATTTGGCCATCGGGGCAGGTCATGCAATATCGGAGCTAGAAATCAAGAACCAGTAGATTGTGAACCTTGAAAAGCAGTTACATCAGTAAAAGAAAAACCCGCATCTGACAGGTCGCGGTTGCACCCAGAGACAACCGACATTGCTTTCGTATCCTCTATATCCTATGCATCCGGACGCTTGTCCCTAAGACTACTCACATCCTACCATTGGTTACATTACCCCCTTGCATTCTAGGAGTCAGGGGTAGATACACCAGACACAGCTGGATCCAGATATGATGCCGCATCCAACTCACATCTGGTTCATACCCTCCTAATTCGTCCGCATCTTCCCTATCCCTGCCTCAGTATCATATCCGAATTTGGCTTCAGAGAGTTCTTCTATAGGCACAGAGCCAAGCCAAATCAGACCCATTGAGGCAAGCGACAAGCCATTTCATTATCCAATATGAGCTGTGCAGAGTCTATATTTGACACTACATCAATGAAAAAGCAAAATAAGACCTACATTCCACTATGAATCTGAGTGATAGCTATGGCCTAGTGGTGGTTGTCTTGCTACCGAAGCCTGAGTACCGCTAATACTTTGTATTGATTACAACTACCTACATAATGCGTTCTCAAAGACTCATTTTCTCCACAACTACCTCATACACTGGCACCTAGATCCAACTAATACTACTAGTAACTAGTATGTGTGTGGTCTTATTTACCATTACTTAAATTCTTTTCCTTGGTAACGTTCAGATAAGGTCTAATATGTGCTAACCTTGACGTTGGATTCCTCAGGCATTCTTCAGCTACAGCCTTCAATACGTTGCAGCATGTACCTTCTCGACACTAGCTTTCTAACACACTAAAGAACATCTACTCGCGATTATTATTGGTGGAGCTACAGCCTGTTAGAAAAGTGGTCATTTGCTACCGGGCTTTTGGCAAGGATTTGACTATGTGCTGACTTTGACATCAGATCCCTTGGGTGGCCTTTGGCTGCAGCCCATGACTCTTTGCAGCATAGACCTCCTTAACGTCAGCTTTCCAACAGTGTAAAGAACATCTCTTTGCGATCATTATTGGTAGAGTTACAGCCTGTTAGAGAAGTAGTCTTTTGGTGCCGGGCATTTAGCGAGGTTCTGATATGTGCTGACTTTGAGGCCAGATTCCTCAGGCGTCTTGATGCTGTGGTCCTCGAAACGTTTGGCATACACTCCTTTGATGCCAGCTGTCCAACAGTGTAAAGGTTGTCTACTCGCGATCAATATTGGTGGAGCTATGGCCTGTTAGGGAAGTGGTCTTTTGGTGCCGGTCTTTTGCGAGGTTCTGACATGTGCTGACTTTGACACCAGATTCCTAGAGTGTCCTGCTGCTTTGGCTCTCGATACTTTGCAGCATAAACCTCCTCGACACCAGCTGTCCAATGGTGTAAAGAACGTCTACTCGCGATCGTTATTGGTGGAGCTATGGCCTGTTAGAGAAGTGGTCTGTTGGTGCCAAGCTTTTGGCAAGGTTCTAATATGTGCTGACTTTGACACCAGATTCCTCGGGCGCCTTTCTGTTGCGACCCCCAACACATTGCAGAATAGATCTCTTCGATTCCAGCATTCAAATGGTGTAAAGAACGTCTACTTGCGATTATTATTGGTGGAGCTACAGCCTGTTAGGGAAGTGGTCTTCTAGTGTCTGGCTTGTGGCGAGATTCTGACATGTGCTGACTTTGACGCCAGATTCCTTAGGTGTCCTACTGCTGTGGCTCTCAACACTTGGCAGCAGAGGCCTCCTTGTTGCCAGCTTTTCAATACGCTAAAGAATATCTACTCACAATCATTGTTGGTGGAGATATGGCCTGTTAGGGAAGTGGTCTTTTGGTGTCTGGCTTTTGGAGAGGTTCTGACATGTGCTAACTTTGACATCAGATTCCTTAATTGTCCTGCTGCTGTGGCCCTTAACACTTTGCGGCATAGACCTCCTCGATGCCAGCTTTCCAATGGTGTAAAGAATGTCCACTCGCGATCAATATTGGGGGGGTTACAGCCTCTTATAAAAGCAGTCCGATCTGCTGTGGTTCTTTATAACTGCTTGTACTGCAGCTAGTATAGGGGCTTTAATAGAGGTGTTTTTATGTATAATAGTGCCAGTGTGTTAATAAATTATTCTATTTACTGCTGCATAAACTTTAATTTCATTGTGACCTAAGTCACAAAGTATGAAATGGGGGACCATTCAGAACAGTATGCCGATTGGATATCATGTTCTGGTTGCATCCTGAGAATGCAGTGTTGCACCTGGTTGCCCCCTGAGGACAGTGTGTTGTACCTGGTTGCACCTTAGAAATTCCGTAGCAACTCAGTTGCCCCCTGATGCAACTCCGACCACACATTGTGTCCCAATTCACGATTAACATTCTGAGCATTCTGTGCGCTAGATGCATGGAACACTTGATATGCAAGGTTTAATTTTTGCTGATGTAGTAAATTTGCAATCAAGCAAAGCCAAAAATCGGACTCAAATACCAACACAAAGAAAGGCTTGGATTGATTGTAATGATGTTTGGGACTTCTTTGCAGAGCAGGCGCAAAGTTCAAAGAGGATAGCAGAACAGAGACTCCAGAATCTCATAACATTGGTTACTAGATGAAAAGATTGGTTAGCAGAATGTCAGCGTAAGAGAAACAATGCAGAAATATTAGAGGTAAACGAGAAGTTACCCAAATGTCGGAAAATAGAAACACAACTTGCTATGAAGAAATCTCATCTCAAAAATCAGATTCAAGAAGTGGAAATAAGGTTGGAAGACCTTAAACACAATGTCAGTGATCCGCGGGCCTCAAATGCAGAAAGCGCTATTCCCGGGAACAGAAATGAAGATAGTATTTTTGAGATAGAAGATTTGCATGAATAAGTGCTTGCACTATCGGAAGAGGATCATGAGTGGGACAGGAATAACGTGAATACGACTTCAATTCCTGCCCCTTTAGATGTTTGAATATAGTCTTGTCTCTTTTTTCAAAAGTTGGATCGTGGAAGTTGGAGTTTGTTGGGAAAGAGTTTTGAGTTGTAAGAAGTATCATACGGTATGATAGATCAATTTGAGAGCTAGCCATATGGGGGCAACCATTGCTGCCTAGCCACATTATGCCACACCTAAAGTGCCAAGCCTCACTGAGGGTGTCGCCTTGCTGAGGGCACCCCCGGTCTACCGGTCAGGGCACCAGGCACCAGTACGAAGGCGCCCTGGAACGTAGGAACCGGCGATCCCTTTCCGAAGGCACTGTAGCCGCCGTGCTATGCTATTGTGTTAGAAAGTAAGAGTTGAAACTACGGATAACTTTCACTTATCAAGCCACCTAACTCTATTCCGATCGATCCAATCCCTTCGTTCATATACTCGAGTGCAGTAGGGAATTTTAGCTCGAAAGCTCGGGAATGCTTGGCTTGAAGAGGTATGGTGGAGGTCTTCCGATGGTGACCTGACCAGTAGACACTTCTGGCCCCAGGCATCTGTGGAGAATTTACTTGCATGGGTTGCCTTATTATCATTCGAGGTACAGTATTGTACTACTGTATAATTTGGACTTATCCGAAATGCTGCTAGAGCAGACAAAGAAAGTGTGGCTTAGTAGGCGAGCGGGATTTGCAAGAGAGTTCCCCTCTAGAGTTAGATTCCGGAGCTATTTTGCCACAAGATGCTTTTTCTACCATAGTTTTTACATTTTCACGGGAAAGAGTTTCCTGAAGAGGTTTACCCTCACTCGCCTATTAGACCAAGCTTTATTTGGCTGCTTTAGCGGCATTTCGGATAAGCCCAAATAATAGGGGTAGTACGGTACACCCTAGTACTACAAGTACCATATGGTAAAAGTGCACCATAGAGTGGATAATTCCTTACGGGAGACGCCAAGAAAGCTCCGTAGGGTAAGCGGGTACCGTATGGCGGGGGGGCACCCGTGTGGGAGGTGTCACGGAAGCTACACAGGGTAAGAGTAACGTATGGTAAATGGGCACCGTAGGGTGAATAATACCTTGCGGGAGGCGCCCAGGAAGCTCCGTAGGGTAAGAGTACCGCACGGTAAATGGGCACCGCAGGGTGAATAATACCTTGCGGTAGACGCCGAGGAAGCTCCGAAGGGTAAGAGTAAAGGCGTACAGAAGGATAGATTACCGTAAAGCAGGATAATCGTGCCGAGGTTGTGGCTTCTGAGCCACAACCCAGGCTGCTCGTTTCCTCGCAACCTTGTGCACTCCAACAGATTGCCTGCCAGCTCAACATGACTTTACAACTCAACATGACTTGTGGCTCAACACAACCTTTTGTGGCTCAACATAACTTTTTTTGTGGCTTAAGGTAATTTCTTTGTATTATAGTTCAAAATTATCTTATGACTCAGAGTCTATGGTATAAAATATTTACTTTAAATCTATTTTTCCCAGCTGTACATGTTGGCATTATTTATACATCTCAAGTCCACCAATTGGAAAAAAAAAGTAGAGAGGAGACAGAGGTGAAAAGGGTAGAGAAAGAGCTCCAAAGAGCTCAGAATATAAAGAAATAGATAGAACAAGCAGAGCAATCGCCTCTCCTTGATGAGATGAAATTATACATAAAGCATAGGCAAACAATTTTAGCCTACAAGGAGGGAATATTGAGACTTATAGTTGTTGGTATTAGGGAACAAGTACAGCTAGGGAAAATAGATATAAAGTAAATGTTTTATACTATAGACTCATAAGATAATTTTGAACTATGATATAAAGAAATTGCCTTAAGCCACAAAAAAGTTATGTTGAGCCACAAAAGGTTGTGTTGAGCCACAAGTCATGTTGAGCTGGCAGGCACTCTGTAGGAGTGCCCAAGGTTGCAAGGAAACGAGCAGCCTGGGTTGTGGCTCAGAAGCCACAACCTCGGCACGATTATGCCCACCTCTGCAGTGGTGTGCTGGGCGACAACAATGCCCCGGGTGCTGGGCGGCAACGATGCGCCGGATGCTGGGCGGCAACGATGGGCCAGGTCATGGTGCGCAGCCCCTGGAAGAACTTGTTGTTTGCTCGGGAGGATCAAAAAAAGGATCCTAACGCGCCCCAAAGAGGCATCCAGGGCACCGCTTTCGGACCCTCATCGTAAAAGATCACTCGCTTCGGATACCTACGAGTACTTTCCGCTTGAGTGCACAACCGGAATTGGGCGACCCTCCCGGTAACCGGCAACCTACGGAAATATCAGCGCTGGAGAATTACTGGTGAAGCTTTTCTCTTGGGGGTCTGGGGTTGGCGGCCTGGTGGAGGTGGTTACTGGAGATTGGGGGTGGTGTCGAAGGAATTAGGTGTTGGGGTTGGGCTAAACATGTATCATAGACGAGGTGCATACAATACTGGAACTGCAGGTAGCGGAACCCGCACTAGCAAGCACAAACACTCGAGAGAGGCATCCATAGTGCCCTAAAGTTTAGCTTCAGCCGTTTCTGTGTGGGGAAGCTTTGAATGGCCTGGGATGTCATGATGGTAAATATCATACCTGCCAAGCACTGCGCAGTACAGTATCATACAGCTACGAACAAACGGACAGATTGCAGGTGCTTGAACTCAATTTTGTCCTCCACATAAGTGATTTATTGTAGGAGATTCCGAGGTCCGCTGGTATGAATAGCAAAACACTGATCTCTGGATTCTCCGTTACCTGAATGTATGGTTTGGTGGGAATCCCTGAGAGTCTTAACAAAGTGAACTTGGATTGCTCGAGTTCGCTTTTTTTTGCCATACTCGCACGGTTTTGCCATGTTGCGATGAGGTACAATTGGCTGCCAACGACGAGCTGTGTCCGATAACTGTAGCACAGTTGTTTCTTGTATCGTGAAAAATGCGGTCGAGGCTACAGCTACTAGGTACTCCGGGGGCTGACCCCCGGCATGAGCAGAATCGCGGTAATAGCCTGGACCCAACTCTCCACAATTTCATCGAGTGCAGCGAAGCTCCAATCCAAATATCTGTACTGCGCCCCTCCGAGTCCTCGTTCACTTCAGAGCCAAGTTGAGCACACAGTGGAACTCATGTGCCTTGTGGTGTAACCGGTGTTGAGACCACATATGATTTGTGTGCAATCACATGGATACCGGATGCGATGGGGAGTAGTGATCACAAGTGTAGGCTCTGTGGTCCCGAGCTATCCGAAAAAGACACGAGGGAGGAGTACTAGCGTGGGCCCCATGAAAAGGGGAGCCACATGGGTCCGAAGCCCCGGGAAGATAATTGCGAACCAATACTAAGCCAATAGGCCAAACACAGCGTATCAGAGTTACTAGTACAGACCAGCCAGCCAGCCATACTACGCCCCATCTCTCCCTCATAGGTATTGAGATCCTAACTCTAACTCCCGCGTGCCCTTTCTAAAAAAAAGGGGGGGGGGTTCCAATAAATCTCTGAAAAGACCAGACTCGAGTGATTTATCGTGAAACGAGATTAGCGCAAGTATACCCCCACACAGACCAACTCTAATACTCTCCAATTACAAAATCGGTAACCTGAACTTTCTTAAACCCTTTCCCCTTCATGCTTTGCATAAACACAAAGTGATCTGGATCATTGTGTACGTAGTAGTCGCGATCTTGCTTGTTTTCGAATTCCATTACGAAGGTGTGCGTGATGCCGTCCTTTGCACAGAGCGTCATATTAGCTACTGTTTGAATCATTGGCGAGGAGAGGAGAGATGGGGGTTTGGGTACTTGTGCCCCTTCATCACTGCAGTCTTTACCAGCCTTGTATGAGAGGATGTATGGTTTCTTGGTTATTGGGTGGAGGCACTTAGTTTTTAGGTCCTCGGCGGCGCAGAGAGTCTGTTCCAGCTGTCGTTAATTGATATGGACTGATATAGCTCTGGGGGGGGGATGAGTACCGCTTTGGTTACATCTTCTGGGGCAGAAGCGGGGAAGTGAAACATGACAATGTGGACGACGGCCATTCTGCAGCAAAGGTTTTGGTATGTGTTGGTAGATCCGAGTAATTCCCAAAGGTGGTGGTGATCTTTGAGGTTAATAAGGGGAATCGGGAGGAATCAGGTGTCTTCTACGGATTCCACACGTCCGCTGATTCCCTTTACAACCCTCCCCTTTGATATTGAGAAATGCGAACGTCCGGAATGGCTCGGGTTCCAGCGCCGGCCCTGAAACCCTTATGTGAGGGTTTTTTCCAGTTGGAGAACTTTGGTGTGTGTAAGGCCATTTTTTTTACGTGAAAAAATTAGCTATTGTGTCGGGAAGTCGAGTTCGGAAATGTGAGCGTGAAATCACCATCGTATGCCGGAATGTCGTCTTTTGGAGGCATCGCCTTTTGGGTTATGGAATGTTGTTGCTGGGCACCACAGCATTCACTCTTGGAGTATGAGTTTTTGATATATGATACTCGCCAAAATCGGGGTCTGTCTTCCACCTTTAACTGTGCAAAGACAACAGCTCTTAACCTACCTATAAGAATTGTACTTCCCATAACCTCTCATCACTTCTGGAGGTACTGGTTTATAGAAACGTTTAATTTATGAGCAATAACTACCAACGGAATCCCCCTACCGCGGAGGCTGCCAGCAGTGAGGAGTTGCGGTGTTGCCACTGGCTCAATATCATAAATTTACCCTAGCCAAACCTGTCCAGCATCGGCTAGCGGCTATACTCGGGATGCCTCGGGGACAGACTTTTGGTATTGGCGAGCAGGCGGTCGAATTAAAGAATTTATCTATGGGCTTCCCCATGCTACAAGCACTCGGGTACAGTACAGGACGAGTACATGTAGCTACCGGGATATAAACTACGGCACGTAATAAGAAGCGACTTGCCTAAAGGTGCAAATCTCATATATATGCCTAAAAGCGGGTCCTCCGTGAAAGGCCGGATCGGTGGTGAACGGCTCCGTGGCAACTACCGGAATACATCGTTCCAAAGGAGAAAGCTTTTGAAATCACGGATTCCAGGGCTAAACTTGTCAAATGCTAGGTCACACCATCGCGAAGAACAGCGGCCTCTCCCACACAAAGACACTCACTTGACAGTTCAAGTTAGTGAATGATATTATTGCGGTAAGGAGCAATGAATAGATGGGTAAAGGATTTAAGCAGAATAGCCATGAGTCCCCCATTATCCTTCTTTTCCCCTTTACATCTTTAGCTCATGTATTGGGGTGGATGCTGTTAGAGGGCGAGATACCGTGTTGCTGTAATTGATGCCTGGCTAGGTAGTAAAATTGTTATAGAATTAATCAAAATAACGTTACAAGCCTCACAATTGCTTAGGTTCCTCCAGTGAAAATTGGGAGATTCTTCTTTAACACTCATGTGAGTGTTGATAACTAAAGGTTCGTTCTATAAGATGTTGAAAAGCCTGATATCCTTTCCAATACACTCGAGTACTGCATGATTCAAGGCACAGTATTATTTGGCCACCCTCAATGCTCCTGATATTTTGCTCTCGAAATCTCTGGATAGGGTTTGACTTTTTATTGAAATAAATTTCATATGATTCTAAAAGACCTTGGGGATTCTTTCTTTGTATTAAAGCGATCAAGAGAAGATTTCCAGATGAAATTGTGAAGTTGCTCATTTTTGGTGTAAAACGGACATGGCTTTTAGCGCCAAAACCGTCCATGTCTCACTCTCACCAAATTTTTTCCATCTTGCACGGTTAATTCCCCCAGCCATCTCTTCTCTCAAGAGAGGTTTATGTGCATCTTGTTCGCTGCTGTGGTCCTCGAATTAGAGAACGGATTTCGGCATTTTCCCGGTGCCGGTTTGAGGCCCTTTGCGTTGTATTAGACTGCTATTCTACTTTTATCCCCTTTCCTCGATGAAATCGCGATGGGTAGGCGCGGCTCTAGAGGGGGTTCGACCTCGGGTTGGAGCCTTGGAGGGGCACATTATCGTCTGTTGCTATCTTTGTGCTCATAATATCATGGTCTATCCCCCCGCTATTGTAGCCTTCACCATAGGATTCTCTACGCCTCTTTGGACGTTTACTGTGGAGAGCCGCATACAAAGCTTGAAGGGAGCCATCGGATTCATACGCTCTTCTGCAGGCTTTGCGCCTGAGAAGATGTAGTACTCGTGCAAGGGTGTAGAATTTGCGATTGCATGCGCCAAAGGATCCAGCGAGGGGCGTTAGAGCTCCAGCATTGTACTAATAAATTTGCTGCAAAGCTACAATACCATGGAGACAGTCTGCCGGATGCGATATTGGTACTCGAACACTGGCCCCCTTCGCATTTCCTCTAGCCAACTAAATCTAATTCCGGTATCGTAGCCACTGTGAAGAGCCTCTTAAAAGCCTCTCCATTATCCTTTGTTGCACAAGATGATCTGACATGTTACACAGCGCTTATGCCCCCCACCCGCCCAGCGATCCGCCGTCCCCGGGCGATAAGTCCAAAATAGCCACCAGCCTCTCCATCCCACCCATTCCATCTGAGAGGCTCTTGAACATCCGCAGATCATTTTTTTCCCCGCTGACGCCAAACAGAGCCCCTACCCTAACATGGTTCCTCACTACTAACCTTCCCTCTACTAACCTTCCTTCTATGAACCTCCCCTCCGTTCTTACACCACCAACCCACCACCGCCATCATGTCGCTTCTTCAGAATCAAGAGTGAGCGCCCACACTTGTTAAACCTGTAGTTTCTTATCACTTACATTTCCTCCTTCTAGCTTTGTTCTGTATCGCATTCGCAATCGCTACCTCCACTGTATGCGAGATGGCGTGGGCGAGCGCCTGATCACTGTAAACCCAGCAGCGCTCAATGTCCCCGCATTCAAGAATGCCGGTTGGGGGTGCCCCTCGGAGATCCGTCGCACTTATTCTCCGCCGATACCTGTCGGTGCATCAACAGAGTACTTCACCAGTCGAGCGCCGTTGTCCAATCGAGACGCAGATAGCAGTCCTGTACCCTCTCTGCAGCAGCATTACCAACAACAGCAAGTTGGAGGTGTAGATCTGGGAAGGTCGTTCATGAGGCCTGGGCTTGCGTCGCATTTTTCGAATGAGAGCACTGATGCTGTGGATACGGTGTTTACAGGGAATACTGGGAGGTTGGAGGAGGTGAAGGAGAAGGTGCGCAGAGAACATCACGGGGATAGGGAGGATGATAGCTCCGACATGAGTGAGGAGTCAGAGGATGAGGAGGCGGGGACTGCGTATGTTCAATCGTATCCCATATGAATGTCCCGTCGCTGATACGGATATAGTCCCCCACAAAAGACGCAGTTCGATTTCGCAAAGAAGGAAATTCCTCGGCGCCCCCGTTCGGGGTCGTCGCCGCTGCGCTCCGGTCCTAGAATCCCAGACTCCTCCACAACCCGCTCCCGTGTGCGACGGGTTCGCGGAGGCTCGCATGGAGACGTAGACTTTAACGGAAAGGTCCACCCTCACTCCAACGGCCTCCATGAACCTTCGGAAGGTACCCTCTCCAGTGACATAATGGGCGCTGCGGAACGGCTCCACGCCGAGATCACAGACAAGCTCCACTCATCCCCGAACTCCTCCTCCCTAACTCGCGCAAGTAGTTTCGGGGGCGATGACGATGATTCAGACGCAAGCAGTCTCGACTCGGACTTTACCGAAGCCGCAGACTCAGATCCTACAAGTGTCTTTTCCAACGAGGGAGGCGCGCCGTCATCGCCGGGGATATTTCATGCTTTACCACCGCCCATACGACCGGTTTCCATGATTCAACCGGTATCCATACTAACACAGTTGCTCAAAGCGAAAGAATCTGAAGCTGCGAATCCGATGGAAGATTATCAGCAATTCGCTGGGAAAGGGGAACTGGCGCCAATAACGTTGAAGCTGTATATTCCGTATTCCAAATCCTCCTCTCCATTTGAAGTCATAATCAAGCGAACGCGAAAAGTCCAATCTGGAGATACTACAGTGGCGGAAGCAATCGGGTTCACGCTGTATAAGTACATTGAAGATAAGAAGGAGCCAGAATTACGAGACGAGTTGTGCGACATAAATAAGTGGGTGCTGAGAATGGTCGATGATGGGGAGCCAGATGAGGATTTCCCACCGCTGGAGAGGACGCAGCCAATTACGGCTTATATAGCACAGGGTGGGCGGCGGGGCGGGAGGGGTGGCGTGGCAAAATTGGAGGGAGAGTTTGCACTTGTGGAGGCTACAGGAGAGCAATGTTTGTTTTCGCAGGTTTTCTTATTAATGTGGAGAGTAGCTGATTTTTGGCGACAGATTTAGAAAACGAAAGGACAACACCGAATACGAACCCTCCGAAGAAGGCCATTCAACCAACCATCACCACCACCGCCGCCACTACCATCACCCAAACGCCAACAATCCCAACGACAGAGATAATCCCTCCAACCCCCTCAACTCCTCTCCCAACCTCCTCCTCCACCTTCCCCACCATCCCCCCCACCGCAACAGCCCCCACAGCCCCTACCAAAACCCTCCGAATCCACATCTCCCCAACCTCTACCTTCGCGCATTCCATTCCCTTAAGTGTAAGCGCCACCACCCCCCTCTCCACCGTCCTCCAGCAAATCTGCCAAAAGAAATCGCTACAACCCGAGAACCACATCCTACGCATCACCAACGCCCCCACGCTGGCAATCCTCCCATTAACATCCCCGGTCAGCGCATTGGGAACCCAGACCGACCTCGACCTCGCCCGCAACCCTACCCTCCCTCTCCCTCCACCTCCTCCCC
>QLOI01008435.1:0-10511 GCA_003313605.1 Tuber umbilicatum
CTTCTGCCACTTGTCTGGGAGAAAAGGTAGGGAAAGGTGGGTATTCCTCTGTGGAGACTGTAGAGCAAGGAGCGGCAGGAACTGTCTGGACTGGGGAGGCAAAGCCTTCTCCCATCTGAGTGTCATCAGACGTAGCGGGGTTGGTGGGTTGAATTGGTGGGTTGAAGGAAGGCGCAAGGGGGTTTGCACCTCCTCTTCCTCTGCCCCTACGTCTATGAGACATCAGAGGGTTGGGAAAGGCAACTCAGTTGATAAAGGTGATGAACAACAAATAATAGGGGATTATTTGTTGATGAAAGGTCTTTAAAATGGGGGGGTGAAGCGGTGAGATTTGGTTGTTGACCATTGAGGTGGGGGCTCGGCAGAAAATTTGGTGTGGTTTTTTCTTTCGCTGTGGTTGTAACGGCAACGGCGTCCTTATCGAGGTACTTGTCAAGCTTCCCAGGCATTACAGACCAATGCATCCATACAACAAGGTTACGATCATGATCTTTATGTTCATCAAAACAGGTCTCAAGGCAAGCGCGGAATCCTGCCCAGGTCCACAGCTTCTTGTCTGTGTAAAAGATGATACTCTTCCACCTCGCTTCATCCTCACTGATGTAACAATAGATACCCAAGCACCAGTTCTTGGCTGCATTATCCAAGATTGGGACGACCAAGCTGATCTAATCCCTGTCATCAAAACAGGGCTTCTTGAAATAAGTGAACTGGACTTCGACATCCCTGAGAAACCGTTTGGTGTTGGTAGTGTCTTCTTCGAAAGCAGTTTTGTTACTTAACTTCTCTGGCTTCTTGGGGTTTGCCAAAGCACGTGGCCCACTGGTATTACAAGAGGATTGCCCACTCGTTCTTCCAATGAAAGCAGCCAACCGACGGTCAGATCTCCTGTTCAAGGCCTCAGTCTAGTTGGGCTTTCGCCTTCCAAGGGATGGGGTAAGATCAGGTAGGGAGACGGCGTCGTCATTGGAGCAATTGAAGGCACTGGAATCACCGGGATTCCGCCCAGCACGAATGTTTCCGCCAGGTGGTGGATCATTCCCACCACCATTGTCACCAGTTTTTCTACTGTGCGTCTCCCCAGGGTGATTATATCCATTAAAGAATTCCTCATCACTCCCCTGGCCTCCAGCTTGGGTGTTACCCCCTGGAGGTTGTTCAGGGTTCTCGAGTGGTGGTGGAGGTATCAAGGTCCTAGGCTTGTCAGTTGCCGTTCCCATGCCTAAACTCAACAGATATTCCACAAAGGCCGCGGAAGAGTTTGGCTCCCGCGGTGGTGCCATATGTCCTCTTCGCCTACAATACCAACACTTGAGTGGTCTTGGTTGAGGATGTGGTGCCGGCGCTGGAACTCCCGGAGTGTTTAAGGAATGATCTGGTCATATTGGTGGTTCAGCATACTGCCCAGTACAAGGAAAGTGATGCTGATACAGAAGGCGGCCTTCAGGCGTGAGCTGATAAATGCGACATTGGCATTCACATGGCCCCTTCCTTGGTGTTAATGGCCTAAAACCAGAATAGCTACTCGATTTGTGTGGTCGCTCTGGAATGAAGACCAGATATGCCCCTACCGAACGTGACGGAGGGAACAGCAACCCACCAGTCGAGCCGAATAAGCCTACCCCAGTTCGCTTGACTGGTGCCGCAGGGGCTGGTGGCGGTGGTACGGATGAGGCCTTTGGCGTGATCGGTGATGGCGCATCATCACTTTCTGGAACTTGTGGAGGAATCATTTGAACAGTGGGGTTGGCATTCGGAGCCCTTGGCCTTGGGGCATTGCCATCTGTTGCCGGCGAAGCCCTGCGCTGTTTCCCAACTCTGGAGGGCTTAGGACCCATGGCCAGACTGGGAGTCCTAGTGGAGCTCTTTCTATTCATAGTCTAGGACAAACCTACCACCACTTGCTCTACAAAGACGTGAAGTGAGGGCTCAGCTGAGAGTGCCCTATGCCTGTGGCATAAAGCCAAAACAACCCACGCCTCAGCCAACATCCTTTGATATTCCAGGTCCCGCAGAATCTTTGTCGAAAGCTCCGTGAAGTGTAACCTGGGTTTCTTCAGCGTCAGAGGTGCGACAGTCTTAATGACATCGCTTTGCGCATCTATCTGGTGACCTTTCTTGACTGCCCTCTCCAAGGCTTGGACCCTATTGATCATGGCTTGCTGATTAATAACCAGTTGCTTGACGTACCTCTGTCGTCCTCGGATCCAGTTGGCAGCCGCATCAACAATTTCTTCCTGAAAGATCCGCGGAGATTCTTGGTTCCAATATCGTATCGGAGTTTCCGCCGCTCTGATCTGCTGGCCTACATTGTAAAGGATATAAGGCTGTATGATCTGACGGGTAAACTCTGCAAACGTGAACTCTACAGGGCAATTAGCAGTAGATCTAGCCTGGGGAGGGGACTGTGTAAAGGAAAGAAATAAACCATGGGGGTCGGCAACGACAACGTCCTTATATTCTACTGGAATATCAAGCGGAGTTGCCTCGATAAGTGTTGGTATCTGCGGCCATTTAGGACCACGTAAGTCCGCAAAAACTGAGGTTTTTAAACGGAGATCATACGCCTGTTTTGCAGCATGGTCAACACTACTAAGGTTGCCAGACATAGTAGTTGCCACCTAATGCTTCTTGTACCAGACAAGTGACTCATACATGAAAGATGATCACAACAATGAGCAAACAATTAATCAGCAGAGAATGAGTTAATCGAAAAGTTCGCTTAACGATATACAGTAACGGGGGCTCCCATGTAGGAAGATGGATTCCAAGGATCCGGCCGGACTGAAGCTTTCTTCATATGCAAGTGAAGAACAAATCTGTAAGAGAGAAAACCTTAATGGTAAAACTTAATATTGCTAAGCCGCAGCTTTACTCAATTAGTTCTCAAGGGGATAGTTGATTGTCTTAGGAGAAGAGGTCTTGCATATACTTAAGTAGAATTATATTGCCAGCTCCTCTCCATCACTCCTAAACTCATCAACATCGCGAGCATGCCCATCTCCTCTGGGCCTCAGGCTTACATTCTACCGAATGTCAGCCGGCTCTGCTTGTTCATTATCCGGTGTGAAGTGTTCATTCAGTATCCGGATACATGCATTCAGCTGCAGGAGAAAACACTTCACATCTTTGTCCAGTGAGTGGCGAACTAACAGGTTAATGATAAGCTAGTCTAATATTGAACTAACTGTCTCATACATATTCGTCTATGCAAGTTCTGTTCACTACCACTAAATGGTCTCGCTACTATTGCATCATCTTCTACTGTCTTGGACACGATAGCTTGGTAAACAGACTTCTGTGATGAGGTACTTAAGCCATTGGCTTGCACAGGAGCTACCTGTAGCCATTGGCGTCAAGCACGTCTACCAAGACAAGACTACTATGATCTAGAGTTTACTAACAATCTCAAGAGATCTTACAGTCTTTCAGGAACATAGAGTAGTCGAAGGTTTACCACTCATCCGGAGGCCTTCCGACTTCCAGTATACCTTACATTCTACCAAGGTTGGCTTATAAGTAACCGTGGCATATGCACTCCTGAATAACCTTACGTGTAACCATTCAATCGCCCCATGTCCCCTCATATATCTTGCGAACAGCTTCCGGTCGACTGGACTACGATTATCTATCCGGCATTACACTGCCGTCTTTAATCATAGGCTTTTACTGTTAAACCAGCAACTTCTCTTTAGTTGGTCCATGACGTCTATTCTGTACATCAGGGCCAGAGGGGGGTGTTGGACTCAGATTTTCCAATGATCGTCAAAGGCAAGGGTTTCTTTAGTTCGTAACTCAACAACAGATAACCCGATTGATCCCAGATTCGAACCTGCCCTATAATCTCGCGTAACTAACAATCCTATGATTTCGTTCGGAACTTCGCGTAACCTTCTACACTTAAGGTATGGCAACCTTTATCCAAAAGTAGGGTAACAATACTCCCTAAGGTCGGGTAACTACCCACCTTAGGTAGGATAACTCGCCGCGACTCTCAGAAGACTTCCGCTCCCACAGCGTCGACTTTTGCTACCTACCCCGTAGACCTTTCTAGTTTATAGTCTAAGCATTACCATTTGCTTAGCCTGTGTGGTAACTCTTTGGTCGTGGTACTAGACTAGCCTAACCATAAACCCTTCTGAGCTCCGGCATGGGATAAGACTTAGTCTACTGTAAGATCCATCAGGGTCGTTACAACAATCTGGCAAGGAAATCACAACTAATGTGCTTTAATCTGAACTGGTAGGAGGGATAAGACTGTAAGTCTAATGCAATAATTATTGGTTAAAAGAACCGGAATGCATGTATAAAGACAGAGGAATATCCCGGAATCCACCAAGAAAACACATGTGATAATTCTGATTGCTATCAAGAAATATTTCCTGAAATATACGCCATTAATGTCCTAGCTGTAGTAATGTTCTTGGGGTGTTGGTAAAGCTGTAACACTAACCAAGTATGAGAATAGGCGATATTATCAAAGTAAAATCAACATATGAAACGAATCCAAAATTACAACATTATTCTCCTTTCGCTCAACCTTATTTCCTAATTGGGAACCACTCAACAACAAGAGAACTATTATCCCTTTTCCAGTCTTCTCTCACCTTGGGGGGGAGAGGAATGTATCATCTCCACTTTTCCCGACCATCTGGCCGTCTACCATCCACTCTCTCAGGGGCTCTCAGGCCCCTGGATCACCTTGTTGCTGTTAGGCATATGCCTAACGGCGGGCTAGTTAGCTCACCTTGTGACTCACATCTTGATGTCACATGTTCAACTCTCGATGGAAGTAGAATTATTATTATACAAACATAATTCATCATGTTCAATATTACGCAAGATTAATTTGAAACATCTTCATGTAATGCCGAATTAATTCTATTAAACAAAGATAAGCTTGCGTCGCGGGAAAGTGATTTATACAAGCATCTGACTGTTAATCTTTGCGGGATTTATCTTTATAGATAGAGCAAAAGATTCTCTTCCAGGATAAAAAGAAAGGAAGCAAATCAATCGATGTCGCTCAAAGTTACAAGCTAGTCAATAGTGGTGAACGCTGAAGCTTGCTATAGCTAACATCGATGATTAATGCGATGATATTGTTGTCAAGGCGGAAGAATACATGCACGCGACATTGGATAGAATAGTTACGTAACTATTCGAAGACTAGTGTGCAGGTAAAAAGGAAACTATTTGCTAGTTGCTTCCTCCATGACACGACACGAAGTTGGCAACTTCACATTCTAGAAGCAACTGACTAGTTACAGTCAACCACGTCGTCTTTCTGGCAATCTATGAGTAGAAAACCACTTACCAACTAGCGCAGACCACCGGCGTCGGAATAATAAGGGGTAATCAGTACTCGTATGATGTTCAAGCAATTGAGACAATTTCTCAGGGTCAAATGGTGTTCTTACCGGTTGAACAAAGGTTGATGGATAGAGTTATCATAGGGAGATACAGGATTGTATGTGTATTAGATGTAGAGGCCGCAGAAACTCACACGGGATAAAAATATAAGAGTTCCTCCCTTCACTTCGGACTCAATCAAGTAACTGAGGAGAGATCTTATCAATATTCCCATGTTCTACACTTTCGATCGATACACATTCCTGCTCTTATCAATTTTAGTAAATGGAGTCGCATTGCTACTACTTTATTGTCTTTCTTGATATATTCTACGGTATGGGTTATTGGCCTTAGTTTATGCTACCGCCTAACAGTTGCCTCCCATCCTCCCATCCAGCTCTCTTCACGATGCTGGCTTCACCTTTCCCCGCTTTGCTAGACATCTCACTTAGCATCTACACTGTCAGCTTATTCAGTATTCTACTTAGGGGACGGCTGGGACTACAGTTCGCTGTAGGGGATTCTAGGAATTCCATTCCATCTGGCCTTATGGTTTCTCATAGGGTCTGGTCTTCTAACAGGCTGCGGTCGATTTTCCCACTCTCTCTTCTTTACAGAATGCTGGTGGTATCCCATCTACCAAGTGACGCTATCTGTGAGAGAATCAAGGGACTACAAGAGGGACTGGTGAGACACCTGCTGTATTGAAAATGGAGATAGCTTAGTACACACATGAACACCACTCAGACAGATGTGTGGACTCCGGGATTAGCCTTCCTCTTTCCCAACCACGGGTAGATTGGCTGGTACCCTACTACCAAACCTCTCCACCTGATGCCATCTGCTGTCATTACTTCACTCCTTGGCTGGCACCTTACTGCCTCACTATCACTAGCTGGCACCTTACTGCTTCCAGCTGGCAACTTACTACTTCCAGCTACCACCTTACTGCTTACGGCTGGCACCTTACTGCTCCCAGGTGGCAGCTTACTGCCTCTACTGTCGTTCGTTTCCGGAGGATCTCTGGGGATATCCCACTGGTGCCACAAACCCTCCGCGGTTCCCCTACTTCTACAAATTGGGCTTCCTCTCCTCTAGTTTCTTCCATACCTGACTGGTCCCCGAGTATGTTTACTCTACCTTCTACCTCTGCCCATGCTACTTTGGTCTTCTCCCCAAGCCGAGTTGTCATAGGGGCCTATAGTTTGGCATTCAGAACACTTTGTATACCTGTCACCTTAGGTTAAGGGGTTGTATTTTTGTTGGGAGGTGGTTCTTTCCTAAGTTGTTTGGTTTTCTTTGGTGTTGGTTCACAGTTGCTGAAGGATTTCTTTATATTACTTGTCTGCGGAGGCTATTGGTTTGTCCCTATGCAGGATGGATGCGTGACGGGAGTCGTTTTTCCACCCATTTGGTATGTACCGCTTTGGGGTTTTCTGCTTTGCTGTTGTGGTTCTAGTCCAATGTAGTGGTTGTTTTGGTGCCTTAGCTAGTAGTGTTTGTACACATTTTTTGTACCGCTTAAACAAAAAGTGAACTTGAGTCAAATAAAATAAATAAATCTTCTCCAAAAAATCGCCCCGGTTAGGCTTTCAGAGCCCTTGGTGCGCCCATCGCCTTAGGTTAATGCGTTGTATCTTGGTTCAAAGGTGGTTCTTTTCTATGTTGTTTGGGTTTGCTTTGGTGTTTGGTTCACGGTTGCAGAGAAATTTTTCTATGTTGCTTTTCTGCAGAGGGCTTTTCGTTCGTCTGTATACGGGAAGGGTGCATGATGTTGAAATTTTTGATTCCTTTCCTATGTTTATTTTACTTTGATAATCTTGCGTATTCTCATACTTGGTTAGTGTTCCAGCTGTACCTACAGCCCTAGAACAACACTACAGCTAGGACATATATGAAGTATATTTTATGGAATATTTCATGATAGCGATCAGAATAATCACATGTGTTTTGTTTTTGATTTTTGGGATATTTCTCCGTCTTTATACATATTTTTGATTCTTTTAACCAACAATTATTTCTTCAGGCTTATGGCTATATCCCTGACACCCCTTTAGATTAAAGCAAATTATTTAGGATTTCCTTGGCAGATGCTCAGGGTCAAACAAGGTCCCACTTATGTTTCTTCCAATATTTTCCGTATTATTTCTTAAGATACACGGAGTGTATATGGAGAATTCAAACCTCTATATATATTTGAGCTACAGCCCACCTCACTTAGGAGAATTAAGAACAAGGATCTCTGCCAATCTTCCTTCATACCAAATACTTCCTTGCTTAACGCGCCCCCAATACACTTTTAGTATCGTGACCATATACTCTATATTGTCTATTAAGATCGTATGGTTCACACAATTCAATAGGTTATGAGCTAGGCGCATTCATAGCTATATGATATACACCTTCATTTTCTAACCTCAATAGCGACGCAAATTTCGCGCAAAAATATTCTAAGTTTAACAAGATACCTCGTCCCACCAATCGCAACATCCTGATGATTGAAACGAAATCATTGCTTGAAACGAAACGAAAAATTACATTAAAATAAAACTTTTGTCTAATCGAAACATTTGCTAAACAATCACAGCAAGAAACATCTTTGTAAAACATTCGGAGCCACGAACCTCTTTTTGAAACATTCTTGGCACCACAACCCTTCTAACTAGGACACAAACCGCCCTTTTCCTCTGTCTCCTCTTGTTTCCACAGGCTTGCTTACGTGACCTCCACATACTCCCCCTGACACTTCCGCTGGCCTAGTGTGATCTATATCACTAGGTTCCTTTCGTGGTGTATATCAAGAGTAGGTCAAGCAGTAATAGTATTAGAACGCCTCTTGGGGGTAAAGATAAGTTTGTGGACCCGGATATCGGAGGTGTGTGGTCACCTGATTTTTTCGGAGATCTTTTGGAGTTTTTTCAGCCTGTAAACCAACCAGAATGGTATCTATATCAGTCGCAGCAGCTACTACCCAACCCCCTCCTCTTCCACAAGCTCCATGAGCTCATATCAGCATTTCCAAACGTGCTTGGGCACCCAGTTATATACTAAGCTCCATCTTAAGGCTTACTGGCTCTAAGAACTACTAATCCTGGCGTGAAATCTCACAACATATCCTCGAACTATACAATTGTTGGGATATTGTCATCGGAGGGGAGCTTATCCCTGAGGAAATAAGGGACGATGAGGACGAATTAGTTAATGCCTATCCAATAGATGAGTTTCGCGATCGCTATTAATTGGCCTTGGCCTACTTCTTGGAAACAATTCACCTCCTATGGCTCATCATGCTGGCCAACCACAAGACACCAATGGCTATAGGGAGGGCCTTCCAAGAAAGATTTGCTAGAGATAATACTTCCTCCTTCTTCAACCAACTCAAGGGTGTCCTCGATACCACATACAATGTTTCGACACCCATCGCTGGGCTTATCAAGACCTACGATCTCTCGTAGAATCAAATGTAACACTGTTGCTCTACCGCTACAGCTACCAATTGATTCATTTTACTATTTATTTTTAAGGCAGTGTTCGAATCCTACAAAGCCGAAGCTGCCTTCCTTCCCCACCCCCTTTCCGACTCAAGGAATAATATTGTCGATAAGTTCTTAACCAAGGAGGACCCTATCTATGATCATGTTTACAACCAATTATTGGACTGGAGAGCCTTGGCTAGCACTGAGGATAATAAAGCGTATAAAACTACTGATATCAAAGGAAAAGAAAAGGAACAACAACCATGGAAGCCACAGGCTACTATCGCGTAGGAATGTTCCTATTGCAAAACTCACTACTCCTCTACACACAGCAAAGGACACACCTGGAGGGAATGTCAAAACCTAAAGTCTGACGACCTTAAGAAGAAGGAAACAAAAGCGGTTAACGCAGCTAAAATCGCCTAGGAAGAGATATGTGAACCAGTTATTACAAATACCTCCCACCTATCCGCGGAAAAGATTCCTCACCCACAGCAATGGGTAATCAATACAAGCGCAAGCTCACACATAACAGGTAACTTGAACCTTCTGATAAACTTCGAACCGGCAAAAGGTACAGTCAGGTTAGACGATGACTCAGTAATAAAGTCATGTGACCGTGGAACAGTGAAGATCATAGGTATAACATCTAATGGCCTTGTGACTCCTGTCGACCTGCAATGTGTTCTTTGGGTTTCTAAATTAGGTCTTCGTAATTTGTTATCATGGCGCGCTATCGGTTCAATGGGAAAAGGTTTTTCTTTACGTAGTTGTGGAAAGGATATGTATGTTTTTAGAAAGAATACAGGAGAAGCACTTTGGGGAAAGTTAGACGGCCAAGATTATCTTATACAAGAGGAAAAGGAAAAGCTGGATAAGATGACTTACACGCAGTGGCATAAAGCCCTTGGTCACCCCTCTCCTAAATACCTCCAAAACATCCACTACTTCGATGATCTTAAAATACCTCAAGTTCCAAAAGATTGGTAACGCAAAACGTGTATTACCTGCAAGTCAACCAAACGCAAAGCAAAATCAACTGACAAGCCAGGTGATAGTCCATTCGAGTTATTTCATTCAGACTTGAGTGCAAAGTTCTCTACACCTACCTTCGGCAATTCTTGGTACTATGTTCCATTCATTGATGACTGTACTTACTATGCTTGGATTTATCCAATCAAGGCCAAGTCCAACAAAGTAAAAGTATTTACATGATTCATCAACGAACATCAAACCCAAGACAGCATAAGCATAAAACAAATTCAGTACTGATGGTGGTGGCGAGTATGCTAATAGCGCGATGCTAAACCTTTTTCTAAAGCTTGGCATCGCTCATGACATGACTACCCCCGACTGAGATGAATCTAATAGCGTTGCTAAACGATACAATTATACAATAATTACCTTTACTCGATCAATGGTGAAAGACAGACTCCGTTGCCGTTACAACCACAGCGAAAGAAAAAACCACACCAAATTTTCTGCCGAGCCCCCACCTCATTGGTCAACAGCCAAATCTCACCGCTTCACCCCCCCATTTTAAAGACCTTTCATCAACAAATCATCCCCTATTATTTGTTGTTCATCACCTTTATCAACTGAGTTGCCTTTCCCAACCCCCTGATGTCTCATAGACGTAGGGGCAGAGGAAGAGGAGGTGCAAACCCCCTTGCGCCTTCCTTC
>QLOI01008445.1:0-21929 GCA_003313605.1 Tuber umbilicatum
AGAAAGCTTCGGTACGGCCGCATCCTTGGGATCCATCTTCCCACAGGGAGCCCCCGTTACAGTTCCTCTGTTATTGAGATAATCAGTCTCAACATCAGACACCAGTGACGACACAGAGGCATGGCTGCATTGTCTTCACGTAGAGTTGGTAGGCTTAGTGCTCCATTGCTTCTTTGATTTGCCTAGCAAGATGACCTTGCAGCTACGTCTCCTTAACTCCTGTCCATTCTTACAGACCTATGACTATTCGTAGTCAGTCAACATGAAGCGTGCTTATCCTTCAATTTGTTCTGCAGGGGTTGCTATTTATCTACGTACTTTATGTATGGTAAACTGGATTCCAGTTGTATGAGCAGTGCACACTATTGAAATTGTAAATGGTACGATCTTAATACCTCTATATGGGGATAGGCACACAGTATGAAGTGTATACTATGGGTACGCTTACTGAGGAGGTAGATGGTATGAAGGTAGATTGGTAGTAGTTCTTTTCCTTACAACTCTTAAGTGAGGTAGTGGGCGGTAACCCCTATATATATACAGGTGCACATAATCCATGTATCTCTCGGTAACTTAGAGAAAAATAGGGAAAACATAGAAAGAACAAAAGTGCGACCATGTTTGACCCTGAGAAACTTGCCAATATAATCTCATAAAACATATGTGGATGCGTAATGGTGTGAAAAATATGCAAGGATATTATGCATCTGATGACCAAGAATGATGGATAAGATGTTTACAGGTAACCGGAGTACTTTCAGTATTACAAGAAAACATATGTAATAACTCGTAATCATTATCAGGAAATATTAAAGAAATAGGTAATAAATGTCCTAGCTGTAGTAATGTCCGCAGTGTATGGGTTTAGCTGAGACATAAACTAAGTATGAGAATATACGCTATTATCATGTGAAATATACATATGAAATGAATCAAGAATTTCAACACTTCCCCACATTATCTACAGCTCAGAAGTCTCATTATTCGAGCATGTGCCGGTTTTGCTAAGGTTTTGGTACAAATATCGGCAAGGTTATCTGACAACTGTGCATCAGCCTTTTCATTCAACCTTCCTTCACGGTAGACTACCCGGAAGTTGAACAGTTGTAAGTACTCAGCCTGGTGATGTTGCCTACGGTTTAGAATCTTGGTACTCTTGAAATGTTCTCAGTTCTTATGATCAGTATAAATGGTAATCTAATCTGCTACTAACTGTAGTAAATGATCCCATTCCTTGAAAGCTGCCACAATTGTAGTCATTTCCTTAGCATGGACATCATAATTTATCTTCGCTGGAGAGAACTTTCTACTATGAAAGGCCACTGGGTGCCATTTATCGTCATCACATAATTGGGATAATATGGCTCCTAGCACAAAGTCACTAGTATCAGTTTCCAACTTTGTCTGATGCTCAGGGTCAAAGTGTACTAATATAGGCCCTGAGGTAAATTTTTCTTTCAAAAAATCAAAGGCCTTTTGGCACCCAGGTGTCCAATGGAATTTAATATCCTTCTTGGTTAGGTCAGTAAAAGGTTTTGCAATTTTGCTGAATCTTTGAATGAACCGTCAATAGAAGATTGCAAATCCCATAAAGCTCTGGACCTCAAGGACACTATTTGGTGGTTGCCATTTCTTGAGTTCGGCTACCTTTGCCTCAGTCCTGGATATCCCAAGATCGGATATCTTATATCCGAGAAATTTAACCTCTCTCTGATGGAAGGTTGATTCCTTTATGCTAATGCATAAGCCAGCTTTCCTCAGCATTTCCATTACTCTACGGACTGAGGAGGCATGCTCCTCCATTGTCTCAGAGTAGATCAATATATCGTCCATGTAGGTGATAACACCTTCATCTAGTAGGTCCCGAAAGACTGCCTTGATCATGCCCTAGAAAGTTGCAGGGGCGTTGCATAACCCAAAAGGCATTACGGTATATTCATATAAACCGTACTGACATCGGGATGCTGTCTTCCATTCCTCTCCTTTGGCCATTCGCAGAAGGTAGTATCCATTTTTGAGGTACAGCTTAGTGAACACCTGCACTTTCTCAAGTCTATCTCGGAGCTCATTCATTAACAGTACAGGGTATCTGTTCTTTACTGTTATCTTGTTTAGTACACCGTAGTCTATATATAACCGTAGAGTACCATCTGGCTTTGGTACAATGAGGATAGGTGCAGCTGCGGGAGAACTTGACCTCTATATTTTCCTGCAGGTAGCATCTCATCGAGATACTCACAGAGGACCTTAAGCTCCTTTTCTGATAAGGGATAAATCGGACCGAACGGCGGAGTTGTATTCGGAAGTAACTCGATCTTGTGATCTACTTCCAATGTTCCAGTAAGGATTCAATCTGCTGTTGGCTGATGATATCCCCAAAGTCCTTATACTCAGGTAGGAGCTTCAGCCCAATATCTCCCCTGTCTTCATCTGTGAACTGTGCTATTCCCAAGAGGTAAATTGAATTAGCATCCTTGGCTACCATTTCCTCATCAGTTATAAATTGTAGATGTCATTTAGAACCTAAACAATGTGCCTTGCAATATCCTGATCTCCACGTCAGAATACCTTGTTTCCAGTCAATATCTGGATTATGCTTCTTTAACTACAACATTGGTAAATATCCGGCTAATTTTGAGTTACTCATATCTGCGACTTCAAATCATATCTTGTTCATGTGATCTCCGATACGCATTTTCACCTCCTTGGTGTAGTGGGTACCTGATCTAGGTATGTGATTATTACTTGCATCTGAGATTTGACAAGATATAGTTCGTCGCACACCTGGTATTTGAGTTTCCTTAACCCAACTGGTACTAAGAACTGGTCCTATAGCGCCACTATCTAATAAGAGCATAGCTTCCACAGTGCTCTTCCTTGCCCCTTGTTTCCATTGAAGTCGTACCTTAACTCGGATAAACTTAGTATCTTTCAGTGGGTCCTGAACCCTTAATCTCTTTGTAGGTCTCAACTCTTTAACCATTTTGATAGTATTATCCCTTGCCTTTCGACTCAAGGGTGACCACAACGGGTTGTGAAACATTCAATAATTTAAATGGCTAGAAATGTTTACTATCACGCCTTCATGATTTCAGGTATTAAACCCTCCTCAGGTAAACTGGAAATCACTTTGATTGCTTAATCAAGTCCTGCTTGATGTAGTAACCTTAAGAACAAAAGACAATACATAACCATGGAAACTCACCTAGTAATATGAACCCATAAGGAAAACCAAAATATCTTTGATTTGAAAGGAAATCCCATGACAAAAGAAATAAAGGGAACACGACTCAGAACATCCAACATGACCAAGATTCCTCCCCGGATTCAACCTATCAAGGTTAACTTGATATTCTCTTGGTTGCGGATAACTACTTACCTCACTTTGTTCCCGTTAATCCAATGATCAGCTCCTTTCTTTATCTACAGGCTCATTAGTTTCTTGTAATTTCTTTAACTTTAGTGACCGACTTACCTTAGTCCGATTCCTCTGTATCAACCTCCATAATCTGTGGAGAGGCTTGACGTACTTCAAGGAGTTTTTTATCGCCAGCTGAAGAAGGAGAAGCTTCAATGCATTTAACATTACTAGCCTGAGCCTCTTGAAGGCCTGCCTCGTTAGCAGTCCGCTTATTTTTTTCCCTGTGCTGAATGAACAACAGGGGAAGAAAAGGTGTATTTCCGCCAAAAGTGGCCAGGCTGCCCGCATTTAGAGCATTGTCCTGACTTGCGCCATTTATCAGTTAGGTTATCCGGAATGCCTTTATGAGCGATGGCATACGCGGATTCTCCAACTCTAAGGGTCTTATTCGGCTGGAAGGGTTGGGACTTCGACTTACCGGAACCCATCTCCTTTTTCCACTACTTACTTGAAGAAGAGCCCTTATCACTTGCCTTGTCATTGCTTGAACCGCCATGGTCTTTAGCAACCGTTTTAGCAAAGTTAACATTGTCTTGAAGGGTATGGCCAACCTTGCGAAGTAGATCGATATATGCACCAGCGTGGATAGGATGTGGTTACTTTAACGCCCATGCGTTTCGCAACTCAGAAGTTATCCCTATCCGAACTTTATCTATAATCTGCTTTGAATAAGTGTATTCGAGGCTGGCCGCTAGGTCAACCACTTTATCAAGGTACTTGTCAACCTTCGCAGACTTCAAAGATAAACGCATCCATTCAACAAGGCCGCGATCATGATCTTCATGCCCATCAAAACTGGTCTTGCGCCGTGCACTGAACCCTGCCCAGGCCTGTAACTCATTGTCAGAGGTAAAGATTATACCCATGCGTACTGCTTCATCCTCACTAATGTAGCGATGAATATCTAAGTACCAGTTCTTAGTTGCATTTTCCAAGAGAGGAACGACCAAGCCAATCTTATTCATATCATCCAAACCGGACTTTTTGAAATAAGTAAATTGAACTGCGACGTCCGTGAGAAACTGTTTGGTGTCGATCGTGTCTCCTTTAAAGACCGTTATGTTGCTAAACATTTCTGGCTTCTTGCTCCTTCCCGACGCAGATGGCCCACTGGATTCGTGAGGGGCTTGCCTACTCGCTCTTCCAAGGAAAGCAGCTAACCTAGCCAAATGACCATCATATCTCTTATTCTTGGCCTCATTCCAGTGAGGCTTTCGCCTTCCTAGGAATGTGCTAAGATCAGGTAGGGAGTGGGCATCATCGTCGGAGCTGTCAGAGGAACTAGAATCACGCGGGTTCCCTCCAGCACCAACATTTCCACCTAGTGGGGGAGCATTCCCACCACCATTGCCACCAGTGTTTCCACTGTGGGTCTCCCCAGGGCGATTATATTCATCAAAGGATCCCTCATTACCCCTCTGACCTCCAGCTTGAGTGTTACCCCCTGGAGGTTGCTCAGGGTTTTCGGGTGGAGGAGGCGGTATCGGGGTACTAGGCATATCATTCGCCGTTCCCATACCTAACCTCCGGAGATACTCCACAAAGGCCTCGCAAGAGTCTGGATCCCTCGGTGGTTCCACATGTCCTCTTTGCCTACAAAACCGACACTTTGGTGGTCTTGGTTGAGGAGGTCGGGCCGGGGCCGGAACTCTGGGAGTCTCTGAACAATGATCTGGGCCTAAAGGAGGCTCATCATGACGCCTAGTATCCACCAAGGTCATAATTACGCGACCTGGGCCCGGTAGCCGGCATTGCAACACAAGTACCTCGAGAGAGACAGATGGTAACTAATTCATACAATTGGAACCCACGATCAGACTGCACAATGATGGTTCGCAAAATAACACATTCAAATACAACTACATATTCGCTGTGGGAGCAAGGCTATCTTGCTGGCCTTCGTGATGCGGGAATGTCGGTAAATAAAATTCACCAAGAGACCGGAGCTTCCAAGGCTTCTGTTTTGAAATATACCCATCCAGACTGCATACAACCAACCCCATCTGATTCCAAGTCCTCTGTATCCAAGCCGGGACCAAAGCGTAAAACCACTCAGAAAGAGGATAATGCTGTAAGTGTATTTCCTGGATGAAAAAATCTATTCAAGTTAATAACAATATATTAGAACCGGGATGCTGTAACAAAAAAACCCCACATCTCACTTGCCGAGATAAATAAAAACGTTATCCCAAACAACTCTGTCTCTGAATTAACACTAAAGCGCCGATTTCGAGAAATGGATATGCGCAAATGAATGGCTTCCTCTCGTTCTGAATTGGAAGCAGTTGATGCTGCTCGGCATCTAGAGTGGGCAAAGGAAGATGAGCACCTTAGGGAGGAAGATTGGCTTAACTGGGTTTGGAGTGATGAGATATATGTACGAAGGATGGCTGGAGCTTCAAGAGGTCAAACTTGGGTTTTCCGTCCTGGGAGAAGGATACCTGCACGATGGGAAGTAGGACAAAGCAAGTATATGCTTAGCCGCATATATAAAAGAGCAAAGACAAGTAAGGAAAAGGTAAGTGTTCATATGTGGAGTTTATTTTCTTGACGCAAAATTGAACCTCTTGTACAGCTACATGGTGACCCCAGGTCCAAAAGAAAACGTGCATCATCACTCAAGTATCTTAGAATACTTAAGAGATGGTTGCCAGATATTGTTAGGCAGTTTCTGTATGGCTCTACTATTTATTTTGTTCCAGATGGTGCTGGAATTCAATGTGGTACGGTTGTTAAAAATTGGTGGATGCAAGTGGAGCATCGTGGGATTTCAGGTAGGAGAATTAAGCTGGTCAAATGGCCACCCTATTCTCCTGATCTAAACCCAATAGAATGTGCTTGGGCAAGAGTAAAGTCTCATTTTGAAAAGATGTATCCTAATATTCTTGACTCTTCTTATCGGAGATGGGCTTTAAGGATGCAGATTTCAGATGTGGTTGAACATTGTTGGGAGTTATTGGACTCTAATTTCTTTGATAGTTTGACTAGGAGCTTGCCTGGAAGGATTAAGGCTGTAATTGAGGCGGATGGGTGGTATACACAATATTAATTTCATCTCTTTATTAACACAATCACTTATCTTGAAGGTACAGAATTACTTATATATGATCTTATGGTTAGGTATATTTGTTGCAACGCGAGCTACCTGTGCCCCGTCGCGTAATTATGACCCTGGTGGGTACAAGGAAAGTGATGATAATACCTAAGCCAACCCTCAGGACTAGGCAGTTCTATGCGACATTGACATTTACATGGCCCCGTCCTTGGTATTGCTGGCCGGAAGCCAGCAAAGCAACCTAAGATATGTGGTCGCTCCGGAGTGAAGGCCGGATATACCTCTACCGAACGTGGTAAAGGGAACAGAGTCCCACATGTTGAGCCGAACAGGCCCACGCCAATTGGCTTGACTGGTACTGCAGGGGCCGGTGATAGTGGTGCCCATGTAGGCTTCGGCGTGATCAGTGATGGTGCATCATCACTTCCAGAAACTTGTGGGGGAATAACTTGGACAGTGGGGTTGGTCTTTGGAGCACATGGCTTAGTTGTATTGCAACTTGTTGATGGTGAAGTCCTTCGTGGTTTCCCGACTCCGGAGGGCTTAGAGCTCATAGCCGGACTTGGAGTACTAGTGAAGTTCTTCTTAGTACTAGAAAAAGCTATAGCAACTTGCGCAACAAAGGGGGAAGTGAGGGCTCAGCTGAGAGTACCCTTTGCTTTTGGCCAGAAGCCAAAACAACTTCCACTTCCGTTAACATCCCTTGATATTCCGGGTCTTGCAGAATCTGCGTCAAAAGCTCCATGAAGTGTAACCAAGGTTCCTTCGGCATGGGAGGTGTGACTCTCATGATGATATTGTTTTACGCATCTATCTGGTGACCTTCCTTAACCACCTTCTCTGAAGCTTGGACCCTATTACTAATGGCTTGCTGGTTAATGACTAGTTGCTTGAAGCACCTCTGCTGGCCTCGCATCCAGTTGGCAGCCGCATCAACAATTTCCAGCTGAAAGATCCACTAGGATTCCTCGTTCCAATACTGCATCTGAGTTTCCGCCGCTTTGATCTGCTTGCCTACTTCATGAAGAATGTCAGGCTCGATGAACTGCGGGGTGAACTCTGTGAATGTGAACTCCTCAGGGCAATCAGCGGTAGATCCAGGAGTAAAGAGAGTCTGTGTAAAGGAATGGAATAAACGATCTGGGTCGGCAACAACAACGTCCCAACATTCTTCCGAGATGTCGATCTGAGCCACCTCAATTAGTGTTGGCATGGCGGGCGATTCAAGACCACATAGGTCCACAAAAACCGACGCTCATAATCGAAGGTCATGGGCCTGTTGCACAACATGGTCAATACTATCAAGGCTGGCAGACATCCTTGTTTCCACCCGATGCTTCTTGTACTAAACAAGCAAGAAGTGCTTAGAAAATGTTCATATCAATGGTCAATTAATAATCAGGAGAGAATGAGTTAAGCGAAATGTTCCCTTAACGATATACTGTAACGGGGGCTCCCTGTGGGAAGATGGATCACAAGGATACAGCCAGACCGAAGCTTTCTTCGTACGCAAAATGAAGCACAGATATGTAAGAGAGAAAACCTTAATGGTGAAACTCAATATCGTTAAGCCGCAGCTTTACTCAATAAGTTCTCGAGAGGATAGTTGATTGTCTTAGGAGAAGAGGTCTCGCATATACTTAAGTAGAATTATGTTGCCAGCTCCTCTCTATGACTCCTAAGCTCACCACCATCGTGAGCACGCCCATCTCCTCTGGGCCTCAGGCTAACATTTTACTGAGTGTCAGCCGGCTCTGCTAGTTCATTATCCGGCATGAAGTGTTCATGCAGTATCCTGATACATACATTCAGCTGCAGGAGAAAACTCTTCATATCGTTGGCCCGTTAGTGGCGAACTAACAGATTACTGATAAGCTAGTCTAATATCAAACTCACTGTCCCAAGTGTATTCGTCTATGCAAGTCTTGTAGACTACCACTCAATGGTATTACAACATTCTACAAGTTTATCATCTTCTACATTCTTTGACACAATAGCTTGGTCTACAGACTCCCGAGATGTGGTACTTAAGCCATTGGCTTATACGGGCACTACCCGCAGCCATTGACGTCAAGCACGTCTATCAAGACAAGACTACTACAATCTAGAGTTTGCTAACAACCTCCAGATATCTTACAATCTGTCAGGAACATACAGGAGTCGAAGGTCTACCACTTGTTCACTGGCCTTTCCGGCTTCCGGCATACCTTATATTCTACCTCAGTAGGCTTATAAGTATCAGTGGTATATGCACTCAAGAATAATCTTTTGTGTAACTATTCGATCGCCCCATTCCCCCTCATGTATCCTGCAAACAGCTTCCTGTCGACTTGACGGCGACAACGTATATGTTATTATGCTGCCGTCTTTAATCATAGGCTTTTACTAGTAAACCAGCAACTACCCTTCTGTTGGCCCATGACGCATTGTCTGTTCATCAGGGCCAGAGGGTGGTGTTGGACTCAGATTTTCCAATGTTCACCCTAGGCAAGAATTTCTCCAGTTCGTAGCTCTGTAACGGATTACCCGATTGAACCCAGATTCGAACCATCTTTATAATCTTGCGTAACAAACATTCCTATGACTTTTCTCGGAACTTTGTGTAACCTTTTATGCTCAAGGTAGGGTAACTCCTATCCAAAAGTAGGGTAACCACTTCGCCAAAGTAGGGAACTATACTCCCTAAGGTAGGGTAACTACCTGCCTTAGGTAGGGTAACTCGCCAGAACTCTGGGAGACCTTCCGAACTCGCTGGGTAGACTTTCCCTATCTACCCCATATACATTTCTAGTTCGCGGTCTAACTATTACCACTTGCTTAGTCTACTTAGTAACCCTTCTGTAGAGTTACTAGACTAGCCTAACCGTAACCTTTCCGGGCTCCGGTATGGGATAAGACTAAGTCTACTGTAAGATCCAGCAGGGTTCTTACAAAGGTTTAGGTAGTACTGATTCCGGATCGTTCCAGTCGCCCTATACCTTACGACAACATCTCGACATGCTGGACCCGTTTCGTGGGTACTTAGTATGGAACCAAGCTGCGGTTGATGATGGTCATCATTACACAATTTTTAATTATCAGAATGGGGTTGACTGTGTCCCCTACCTCATCCGCCAAGATGCCTATATATTATATATAGTCTACGCACCGATACGGGAATACTATTCAAGTGGGTAGCAATTACACTCCGAGATGAATACGGCGGACCGGTTGTGGGATACACAGATATGAAATACTTCCTGAAAACCCTTTTATGGTCTAGTGCTAACATCTAATTTCATTCGTTGATAGAAGACTCTACCCGCTGGGTCAACAGTGAAACCTATTATTGGATTATTGAACCAGACCCACCTCACAAATTTCTCAGATGATAAGAAAGCTTGGCCAGTATATGTGACGATCGGAAATCTCCTTTCGCAGACGAGAAGCAGCCCTGTAAAGATGCCGGTCCTGCTTCTGGCATTGCTTCCCGTACCGCCAAAGTTTACTGGTGAATTAGCACATGCGGACGAAGCCCATCGGCAGCTCAACATCGATGTTCTGCAAGCTGTCTTCAATCTTGTCTTTGAACCATGACAACAAGTTACCCAAGATGGTACCGTAATGGATTGCGCAGACAGAAAATCCTGGCTTTGTTTTCCTATCTTGTCAGCTTGAATCGCGGATCACGCCGAGAATGTGACCTTGCACGGAGTAGGCAGCAAGACGTGTCCAAGGTGTGAAGTTCCATGCAAGGAGCTTGGTGGGAATCTGAGCAAGATATAAAGGGTCCGTGACTAAGCTCTTTATGAAGAAAGAGTCTTAGATCATGATCCGGCGGAGGTGGCTAGTATTGCTGAATACTTTCAGCTGGTAGGTGTCACAATCGGCCACAACGTATTCACTAAACTCCATTGAGTAAACCCGGTCGACCTACAGAAGCCTGACCTCTTGCATGGCATCTACCTTGGCCTATTCAAACATCTGATGGAATGGGTGGAAGGATTCCTGAAGAAGCATAAACTGCAGCAGGCATTCGATGATGCATGGAAAGCAATTCCACCTTATCCCAGATTCTGTGTACCAAAAAAGGCCTATCGCAAAGTCACACAATTGCAGAAAAAGGAAATGCGCAACCTCAGTCGTTGTATCTCAGCCGTGCTGGCGTCCGTATTGCGAAATCCAGACAGGTCTCAGTATTATGATTTCAAAAAGGCTCTGAAAGGTGTTACCATGCTCGTTGATTTCTCCCTCATGGCCCAATACTGCAGTCATACACCAGATACACTTTCCTACATGGAAAATTATCTGCAGACATTTCACCAGACAAAAGACATTTTTCTTGAATTCTGAACATCGAAGGCCACCCGCGCAGAGGCAAATTGTCAGGTTTGTGAACTAAGAGAGTTAACGACAGATTGACATGCTAAAAAAGCCTGACACACCACTGCTACTGAGTGCCATCGCCAGATGGATCAAGACAGGGTTGAATGGGCTGGCCTGCGGGCAGATTTGATCCGGCAAGAAAACCTCTTCAATTTTATTAAGATGCACTACCTTGGTCACCCTGCCTCCCATGTACGACGTTTTAGATCTATCTCCATGTACTCTACTGAGATCAGTGAGTTAGCGCATAAGGAACAAATTAAATAGGGCTACCGAAGGTCAAACAAGAATGAGGCCGCCCAACAGATCTTGTCACAACATGGCCGCCGGCACGCTCTCGGAATGAGGCTGCAGACAAGAGAGGCGATTTCAAAAGCGGGAAATGATGGGGCCGAGATTCTGGTGCCTGGCAGTAGTGCACCTCGGCGGGTCCTCAAAGCCCACTTGAAAAGTATCAGCACACTGACCGAGCTGTGCAGAGCCCTTAACATCGATTATGACGACATGGTGGAGCTGATGCGGTGCTTTGTCAGGCAGACTGCCGCGGATGACCAAGCACTGCCTGCTGACTCGACCACACTAGAATTACTTCCGGTAGAACAATTTACGCAGCTTGAAATTCCGGTAGCTGACTTTCAGGTGGCAGATGTTTTCCAGGTCCATCGGGCCCTTTGTACCAGAAGGAATGCTTTCCGCATTGGCAGTCCCAGAAATAATTGGGTATGGATCCAGGCCGGCGGTGAGGAGAACTATGGAAACCAGAGGGGACGGGCAGTAGGGCGATTGCTGGGACTATTCAAGATAAGAAATGTGCTCAGTGGAGCCAGCAATGTCCGTCGCCTGCCATTGGTTCGCATGTAAGATCTGATCAATGGAGGCAGATTTCAGGCCGGGAGCGGACATGCACAAGTCGGTAAGCAGCTGAATAATGGAGGTATGCAAATAGTGGTCATAGAAGTGGTGATTGGTCAAGCACATGTAATTCCAAATGGGGAGGACCAATAGCTTGTGAATCATAGGATTAATCTGCGGACATTTAATGAAATATATTAGATTATTCTACAAGATTGAGTACTGGGGCGGGCAAGATAAAGCTGGGGAAAACCAGAGGTAGGAGTGTCCTGGACGGAATTCTGTATTGCGGGTATCTGTTAAGGTCCACCAATACCGAATACTGCTCCAAAAATCCTCCTAGGTAAACAATTGGCGAGTAGTAAACAATCAGCCGATGTTTTCTGGTTGGTATGCGTCCGCAGCGAGGAAGAAAACGAACAAAGGGGGGATCCCGGTGATGGAATTGTGTATTGCGGATATCGATAACGATCCACAAATACAGAATGTCTGCCCCAGGATCTCCCTGGAGGAGGATGACAACAGCATCGTCGGATATCACTGGACGGAGGTAAAGGGCTGGATGCTAGGTTCAGGTACGAGTCCGCCAGACAAAAGGGCAGGAAGTTGGTGTCTGAGGGCGGCGTTGGGAGCCAGGGTTGGAAAGTAGAGGTTAGGGCAGACCAGGTGTAAGAGGCATTACACAGGAATGTGTGGACGATCAGAACACAAGGAACACCAGGCACAGACGGCAGGTGTTCAGACGTAGACCGCGTACGTACGGAGAGGTTGGTTTTTTTGCTAATAAACAAATACATATGGGACGGTGAGTTCAATATTAGACTAGCTTATCAGTTACCTGTTGGTTCACCACTAACAGGACAACGATGTAAAGAGTTTTCTCCTGCAGCTGAATGCATATATCAGGATACTGCATGAACACTTCACGCCGGATAATGAACTAGCAGTTCCAGCTGACATTCGGTGGAATGTTAGCCCAAGGCCCAGAGGAGATGGGCATGGTTGTGATGGTAGTGAGCTCAGGAGTTATGGAGAGGAGCTGGCAATATAATTCTACTTACGTATATGTAAGACCTCTTCTCCTAAAACGATCAACTATTCTCTCGAGAACTCATTGAGTAAAGCTGCGGCTTAACAATATTAAGTTTCACCGTTAAGGTTTTCTCTCTTACATATTTGTTCTTCATTTTGCGTATGAAGAAAGCTTTGGTACGGCCGCATCCTTAAAATCCATCTTCCTACAAGGAGCCCCCATTACAACTACTTCCGCCCCCTACTCCCCAATACTAACAGTACACTTCAAATATCTAGTTTCTAATCCTTTCAATCCAGACTAAATAATTATCAGTGGATTCTTTAGTATAGTCTGTCTATTGCAAAATCAAGCAAAGAACTGAAGAGGAATACAACTAACTTAAAGTACATATAAAAGGGGAAAGTATTTTAGGATTTCATAACAAGGCCATCAGCCTTGTTTTGCTTAATATCTTTCAAACATGCTACCTACAAGTTCCTCAAACTCATATGGTCCCACATGTGCTTCACCATATTGTACAACCAATTATATGCTAGTATCATATTTCCCAGAAACTTATCTTGTAAATAATTTTTCATGACATGCCATACTTATTCTACTAAGTTCAAGTCTGAAGAAAATGGAGGCCAGTAAATTATTTCAAATCCTCCTTTATAAAACTTAAGTATTCAAGTTGTATCCCTAGCTGAATACTCAGGGACACTATCCTGTATCAATCTAAATTTATTCCATCTTACTAACATAATCTTAGGTACTACCCATGAATTATCAGAACTGTTTGAATATAGTAACTCTCAAATTAATTAAACCTATATCCTTTATTCAAAATATTTTGATCCTTGTACATATCTATGAAAACCGTCCCAGTCTCAAAATATCTCCTAGTATTCCAGCTTTCTTTAATGTTTTTCTCCTATGCAAGTAGGATTCTACTCCTCTTCAGTTCTTTTTGTAATTCATATTCTTATATACCTTCTACTTGTAACCCATGTTTTATCAGTCCAGAGAATTAAATACTGCTGTTCCTCCATCCAGTTAACATGTTCATGTGCTTAATTGAGCCTAATTATCCTGTTAAGTTCTGAGATAGAAGGCTTTTTCATAGCCAAATGTTAGTAAAAATCTTTCTCAATCAATGCTGTACAAGTAGTCTTTCTTTCTATATTAAAGTCCAACTCTTTAGCTAACAGCTGATACAAGGCACTGATTCCAGCCAAACCTACAGATGTACTCAATAAGGTTCTCAAGCTAAGCTTGTCTAAGAACAGATAGGTGACCAGGTATCTTTTTCGTATAGTAGGTAGGATACAAGCTTACTGAATCTAACAAATATAGAATCTAGTTTTTTCCCAAATTTGAGTATATTTCCATTCAATTGAGTACAATATCTGACAGTTACATCTTATATCTTAAAATAGCTGGAAGCTCTTTTTGTAACGGGGGCTCCCTCTGGGAAGATGGATCCCAAGGATGCGGCCGTACGGAAGCTTTCTTCATACGCAAAGTGAAGAACAGATATGTAAGAGAGAAAACCTTAATGGTGAAACTTAATATAGTTAAGCTGCAGCTTTACTCAAATAAGTTCTCGAGAGGATAGTTGATTGTCATAGCAGAAGAGGTCTCGCATATACTTAAGTAGAATTATATTGCCAGCTCCTTTCCATCACTCCTAAGCTCACTACCATCGCGAGCATGCCCATCTCCTCTGGGCCTCGGGCTAACATTCTACCGAATGTCAGTCAACTCTGCAAGTTCATTATCCGATGTGAAGTGTTCATGCAATATCCTGATACATGCATTCAACTGCCGGAAATAACTCTTCACATCGTTGTCCTGTTAGTGGCGAACTAACAGGGTACTGATAAGTGTTAGGCATATGCAATTCTAACACCCCCCTCTGGCCCCGATGTAGGGCCTGGACGTCGCCTGCAGTACAGTGTGAAGTTGCTAGTTACCAACAAAAATCGCGAAATTGGCAGCTTCCCCATAACGCCGTATACGTCATTGCCGTCTGTCCGACCGGAAGCTGTTCTCAGGATATATGAGAGGGGTAGTGTGCACTGCTCATACAGCTGGAATCCAGTATATGATTCAAATAATATCTGCGTAAGCAGAAAAGCCTACAGAATCAGAAAACAATAACGCTTCACGTTGACCGACTACAATTAAGTCATAGGTCTGCAAAAACGGACGGGAGTTAAGGAGACGTAGCTGCAAGCCCATTCTCGCTAGGCAAATAAAAGAAGCGATAGAGTACTAAGCCTACCAACTCTACGTAAGGATAATGCAGTCATGTCTCTGTGTTGTTACCGTTGTCTGAAATTGAGACTGATCACCTCAATAACAGAGGAACAACTGGTATGTTCGCATTTGGGCGGCATACTCAGACTAAAGTTCATATGGCAAGGGCATCGTTTACTTTTGACTGGCGGAGTCTCGCACACCCTCAGGAAGACAAAGTAAAATAACCCATATGGCCAGAAGCGTGGAATTATTCAGGGTCTACGAGTGTTCACACTTAAGATTGATAGGACGAAAGAATACCAGTTGTTGCGGAGGTGCTTAGTTAGTATAGGTATTGGATGTACTGGCCGCGGAAACTCACACGGGATATAAATATAAGAGTTCCTCCCCAGCTATTAGAACAGACAGCAACGGAGAAGAGATCTTATCAATATAACAAGTTATCACCTACACTTCATACTCTTAGTAGTTTTAGCGAAACGAGTATTAGCGATAAAAATCACGACGCCTTCCTGACACGACTCCATTATCAAACACTTAAAAACACTTAACCTTACTCTACTGAGCTCCGAGTTGGTTACCCGTAACAATAAGCTAGTCTAATATCAAACTCACTGTCCCATATGTATTGGTCTATGCAAGTCTCGTAGACTGCCACTCAATGGTACCATTACGTTTTTTAAAAGTCTATCGTCTTCTACTGTCTTCGACACGATAGCTTGGTCTACGGACTCCTGCGACGAGGTACTTAAGCCATTGGATTATACGGGCGCTACCCGCAGCCACTGACGATAAGCACCGCAGTCAAGACAAGACTACTACGATCTGGAGCTCGCTAACAACCTCCAGACATCTTACAGTCTTTCAGGGACATACGGGAGTCGAAGGTCTACCACTTAACCAGAGGCCTCCCGGGCTTCCGGTATACCTTACATACCTACCACTGTAGGCTTATAAGAATCAGTAGTGTATGCACTCAAGAATAACTTCTTGTGTAACCATTCGATCGCCCCATGCCCCCTCATATATCCTGCAAACAGCTTCCGGTCGGAAGGACGGCGACAACATATACGGTATTACGCCGCCATCTTCAATCATAGACTTTTACTAGTAAGCCAGCAACTTCCCTTCAGTTGCCCCATAACACATTGTCTGTACATCGGGGCCAGAGGCGGGTGTTGGACTCAGATTTTTCAATGTTCGCCAAAGGAAAGATTTTCTTCAGTTCGTAGCTCAACAACAGATTACCCAACTGAGCCCAGATTCGAACCTCCTATATAATCTTGCATAACAAACATTCCTATGACTTTTTCTGAAACTTCACGTAACCTTTTACGCTCAAGGTAGGGTAACTCCTATCCAAAAGTAGGGTAACCTCTTTGTCAAGGTTGGGTAACTATACTCCCTAAGGTAGTGTAACTCACCAAAACTCTCGGAGACCTTCCGAACTCGCAGCGTAGACTTTCCCTACCTACCCGGTATACCTTTTTTGTTCGCAGTCTAAGCATTACCATTTGCTTAGTCCACATGGTAACCCTTTGGTAGAGTTACTTTACTAGCCTAACCATAACCCTTCTGGGCTCCGGCATGGGATAAGACTAAGTCTACTGTAAGATCCAGCAGGGCCGTTACACTTTTATTGCTCTATATCTATTTCAAAAGTTGGCATTTTTATTACTTGTACAATCAAGATTTTTGAAAATTTTCATTCTTAGTCAAGATCTCTGAAACCACTATATCTAAATTATTATTCCTAATTCCATACTAGCATGACCTCCCTGCTAGTGGTATTTACATGACTTAGGTTCTATATCTCCCTAGTTATCCCTTTTAGTTTTTCATAGTTACCAGTATGTAACAGATATCCAATATAGTACCAATCGCCAACCACTGCTTTCCAGCAACCCGCCGATATTTCCAATCTGATTCAAAATGAAGTACTCAAACAATGCTTTTCTCCTTCCTTATATGGAATCTCCTGAGTTTTAAATTGAAGTATTTCTTATATGTATGTTAGTTAATATCCTGTTTTAATACTATTAATATCTCAACTTACAATAAAATTTATTAAGGCCCTGTTCGGCATGTCCCAAGACAAAAATAAGCTATATTTTTCAAAAAAAACATATTTCATGATAACTATAGCAGACTAGGCTTGAAATGAAAATTAAATACATAGTCATATAGCAGATATGTAGTCTCTTATCTTGTGAAAAAAACAAAGTGATTGAAGCCTTACAGGTTGAGGAATAGGAGAAATAGTAATATTGCGAAATATTGCAAGACAGGACATATAATATTTTGCAACCTCAGTATTTCCTCTACTGTTCATAGTCTAGACCTCTAATTACTTTCTCCTTTTCACATGATTAGAAGATAAGTATTGCTAATATGACCTTGTATTTGATTTTGATTTTAAACTTGGCCTGCGGTGGTTATCAGGAAATATACTGTTTTGAAAAATATAGCATATTTTTATATTGTGATATGCCGAACAGGGCCTAAATAATATACACTTTTTATCCGATAATTATTTACAGTATTTTTTAAGTTACTATCTCATAATCCTTGATTAGGAGCTAACTATCTTTTCAGTCTAAGTATACAGATCTTCCTCTATTTCCCACCTTCCATAAAACCTATGACAAAGACTTCCAGTTTCTGAATACCTCTTGCCTAGGGCTTACACTACTTAAGTAGACTATGGTAATAATAATACTGCAATCTTTGTTTTCATTTAGGAGCTGTCTGATTATTAACTCATTTTTTACGTTCTTTGGTCAATGGTATTTGAGTTCTAGCCAGGGTTAAGCTTACCAGAGTGGGGTTCTTTTAGTAGCTTGCCAACAAGGCTTAAGAAATAATTCTCATTATATTTTGTGGTGGTTGGATCACGCTATATTACTTTCGTCAATATTGCTTCCCTCGGTCCCGGCTCGCTGTGCCAGGGGCAATGCCGGCGCCAGCGATAAAGTAAGTAACCAGTTAATTAAGGTTAACCCGCAGCATAACCCCTGTCTTGTACGAAAAGATCTCACCTGGCACATGCTCATAGAATGTCTCAGGTTTAACAAGAGATAATAACGACTTGTAATAAGTAATGTGGTCTTTCCTGATTTATTAGAAGTTCATAGGAACATTCCACAACCGGCCCGGAGGTTGAAAATTGGCCCAACTAAGAATCCTATCAGCGGATCAGCAAAACTACCCCCCTTTTTTTTCATCTATCGATCTCTTAACTGGTCCCACAAGAGTTTGTGTACTGTACTCTGCTCAATGCACGGCACGTTTCTCTGTGGGTTCTCGCCATCGCACAGCTTGATTTTTTTTCTTGAGCACTGTACAGTACTCGGATTGGCTGTCAGTCTGCTGGTTTGACAGCCTGCGCCACGTGCGTCACTCGTTGCACTAAACCCGGACGGACCAAGGTTAGCAACATCAAACCTCGAGCCACCATTGGAACTCAAGCCGCGACACCAACCCCCCAACATAACTACCTCCTCAGAATTTGAGGAAGAATAAAATCAGCCACCAATACGATACGCCTCTTATATCATCACTCCGCGCATCTCAAGCAGCTCATTTTTCGATGGAAATCGTTAATCCCGAAGAGTGCGAGGCGTCTCATGTTCATCGAGTGTATGAGAATATCGCATCACATTTCTCTGCTACCCGTTTCAAGGTACTTACGTTTTTTATTTATTTTCAGTGGTCCCTCCATTGCGATAGGAAGCCCCAAGGCACTGGGGCATGTCTTGTCGATTCGTTTTCCAATAGCCTTCTCTTTGCTCACTAGGTTGTGACTTTAGCCCTGGCCAATTGTGGAGAAGTTTCTCTGTGATTTGCCGATCGGTTCTGTCGGTCTAGATGTAGGGTGTGGGAACGGAAAGTATTTGGCGGTCAATCCGGACGTCTTCATAGTTGGTTCAGATAGGTCAGTTATAGACACCAAAGACCCCCCCCAGTTCCCCCCTTTTTCACTTTTTCTTCCAATTCTTTTCTATTCCATAACTGCAAGGATATCTGCCCCCCGTAATATCGACCTGAGCTCACTGGCCACTGCTATTGGGTCCCCTAGGTCGCCATCTCTCATTGGCATAACCCATGATCGGGAAATACAGGATTCAATTGTGGCTGATGCTTTGGATCTCCCACACCCCGACTCCCGCTTTGACTTCGTTATCAGCATAGCAGTCATACACCATTTCTCCTCACCGGAGAGAAGATGTCACGCACTCAAGGGCATCCTTGCTACCTTAAGAACGCCCAACAATAGTTATAATGGTGGGAAGGCACTTATCTACGTATGGGCCTTGGAGCAAAAGAATTCCAGGAGAGGGTGGGATGAGGGAGATCGGCAAGATGTCTTTGTGCCCTGGGTCATGTCAAAGCAGTTCTCCAGTCCAAAGACCAAAGGCAGCCAACAGAATCATCAGGTTTCAGATCCCTGTAAAGACACACCTGATGGCAAGGACTGCGATACGACGAACGACGGGGGTGTTAGACAGGAGGAGGTGGGGGAGAAGGGTAAGGATGGGAAGCTCACCTATATGCGATATTATCATCTCTATCGAAAGGGAGAATTGGAAACCGACATCGCTCGCGCAGGTGGCTGCGTGCTAGAATCTGGTTTTGAGAAAGATAATTGGTGGGCAATATGCAGCCCTGTCAGGTGAGGAAGAGGGGGGGGAGGAGGGCTGGGGATGAGAGGTGGAATGTAGAGATGAGTCTAAGTGTGCATGACAAGTTAAGTATGTCATAACACGCCCACTCAAGGCCCGGTTTTTTCCAATCTTCTACGTCTTACCTCAATGTTGTGAAAACCATCGAGACATTGTTTCAAACAAAACGCGGAGGAAGAAACAAAAAAAATAGAATATGAGGGAGGGAGGGCTATACGGCTAAGCAGCAATAGTTCGCCTAAACGATAGTCGAATCATATACTAGCTTATTTTCTAGTCCTCTTCAGGTGTTTTTATTGGGAGTTGAGTTTTTGGGCCTCATTTCAAATTCTGGTATTTAAAATGTGCGCCCCGCGATATATTATTCTAAAGATATCATATCATATCAATCAATCCTGGTTTGTTTTGTTTTTTCGCCAATTGTTTGATGATTGCTGAACTCACCTACTATACTAGGCCCGAGCCAAAAAAACGCCGAGTTTTGACCAAAGCGAAGGTCGTATGATACCACCATGAAGCTATTTTGGGCCCAAACTGATAGAGAGGTAAGGCAGGCAGGCAGGCAGGTTGATGGAAACGAAGAGAAAAAAATAAAAATAAAAACCTTGCTCATTTCTACTCTACTCTATGCCATACTCCTGATTTTATTGACGTCTCACACAAAGGAAAGCATACCAAAAGCTAATGCATGAAAAAAGGAAAGGAAGGAAATCTGTAGTCACTCGGAAGTCCCCCGAAATGATTTATAAAAAAATCAAAGAGAAACAGAACAAGAAAAGAAGCCATAAACGCACCAATCTAATTTCGCCTCAGATTCCTTTGCCGCCCCACCCGCCATTCCCCGGTATATCATGAAAATTACGACAAAAGAAACAAAAAGATGATTAATGAAGAAAGGATCAAGTCAGGCCATTATGACCATGTATACGGAAAACATTTCAAGGAACAATCTAGCAGGGAAGGAAAGGGGAAGCAAAGGAAGGGAAAGAAACAGAACATGAGAACAATCTAGTACGACAGAATATTTCAAAAAAATAAAACCCCCACCGGAGGAAACTCCCGAATGAACCCACCATTATCCCTCATTGCCGTTACCGTACGGCACAGCGTCATCAGGAAATTGTCATTATTATTACGCAGCACCCTGGCTCTCTGGCGCAGAGCCCGCCTCCGCTGGGGGTGCTGACGGCCCGGCAGCGGGGCCATTCGTGTTCCCGGGGCTCTGGCCCTTCCGCCCGGCCGATCCCGCCTTTGCAGTCTTCTTCGGTGGGGCGTCGAGGGCGATATTGCTGTTGGAGAAGGGAACGACGCCGGCCCGACGAGCCATTTCCCGTTCTCCCAGTTGCCAATGCATGGCCTCTGCTGCTCTCCAGGGAATCTCCATCTCTTTGGCCACCAGGGCCCACATCTCTGGCTTGAACCTGTTTGATCGCTTGCTTGTTAGCGGCTATACCATGGAGGCGACAATCGTTTTTGAGGATTTGACTGATATAGGAAGGGGAGGAACGGGGAGGAGGGGGAATAAATAAAGTTAGGCATATGTATTCATACCATATATGCTTACCCATTCCAACGGTATCCGGAATTGTATCATTGGACAATTGCGAAAAAAAAGGCTAAAAGTATCCTGAAATCTCGGTGGTTTATGCCCAAGAAACGCCAAGACTTCCGGGTACTTTCAGCCTTTTCCTTTGTTAAATCCCTCAATTGTTTAACGACACAATTCTAGATACTATTGGAATGGGCAAGCATACATAATATGTGGTGTATTATACAAGTGCCCTGGGATACGTTCCCGTGCCCACCAAAGTTTGGTGTGCAAGTGTACGAAACTACCTTCAGAGCACTTGTGTATATATATACAGGTACTGTACCTCTCAAGGAATACCTGAACATTTGAGTCTGAATTCAGTGTAGGGACAGGAAATCCGCCACACAAATTCTTGATCCCTGAGTTCAAGTACTTTTTGAGGGGTATCTGTACATATCCACACCACCTATACATATGTATATGTTTATGCGCGTACCTCTCATACAAGAGGGCAAGCTTGTTCTTGCGGTCCTCGTCCCATTCCGATCTCCTCTCGAGGTAGTTCTGGTAATGTAGGCGGCAAGAAATTGCCGAGCGTCCCGGGAGCTCCCTGCTAATGTCTTCCCACTTCCAGCCTCTGCCCCTTAGGTCAATGATTTTGGCATCCTCCTCCGCACTCCACTTGCTCTGTTTTTTGGCCGGTGACGTCTGCGCTAGTTCCGGTAGGGGCCGTTTCATAGATG
>QLOI01008447.1:0-15656 GCA_003313605.1 Tuber umbilicatum
CATCAATCGATGCCTTAAACAATTAACATAAAACAAATACCTCACCAGGCCCGTTAGCCTGGTTTTTTGCCTTAACAATCTGTAGGCCTTAAAACAATCTGTAGGCCTTAAAACAATAGTAACCTATAACGGTTACATAACCTGTGAACAGCTTCCGGTCGGACGGACGGCAACAACATATACGGTGTTACAGGGAGGCCGCCAATTTCGTGATTTTTGCTGGTAGCAAGCAATGTAACCTGTCCGGGCCGGGGCTCAGTCAGGTGTTCGATAGGGTTCTCGATAGGCGGCCAAGGTACAAAAGAGTAGCTATAAGGAGCGCCTAACGGAGGCTTCGAGGTGGTTGTAAACTAGATAGAGTCTCTAAGATCGCAATAAAGATGTAACTGTTCAACCGAGTATATTCTGAATACTATTTGTCGAAGTCTGCTCTTCCAAAGCCAGACTTGCTTGGTGTTTAAATACATGTTTTCTTGCTCGTTGAGCATCAACTAAACTAAGTATCAAACGATACTCGAAACAACAAGTAAAACAAAGTAAGTATCAAACAATACTTAAAACAAAACATAAAACATACTAAGTATCAAACGATACTTAAAACAAAACATAAAACATACTAAGTATCAAACGATACTTAAAACAAAACATACAACATACTAAGTATTAAACGATACTTAAAACAAAACATAAAACATACTAAGTATCAAACAATACTTAAAACAAAATATAAAACATAACCTAGTACCCGTACCGGTTACATATTGCGCGATGACATGCACACATACTCGATAAGGTCTTCGATTTGTGCCTGAGTTAAGACTGGAGGACGGCTGGGCTTCTTAGTAGGAGTTGCCGGAGAGGTACACGCATATTGGACTTGGTGCCAGGAAAACCCTGTCTTTTCTTGAATTTGTGCATATTTCCAACTGATCGACCGAAGTAGCTGACAATCTCGGCGCTGATCTCTTGTCAACTCTGATTTCTTCAAAGGAGGCATCTTTGTTGATCAGGACATGAAGAAAAAGTCTACAAAAAATGTTCAACTTCGCTTGTGAACTTCCAAGCCGCTATCCCCAATTTGCTCCCCACTATCCCCTATTTACTTCCCCGCCCCTGCTAGTTTAGCACTCCCTTGCTAGTGAAATATTCAACACTTAGGCGCTGTACCTCCGTAAGGAAGCGTAGCTCGGGTCGAGGCACAAATGAAAAGGAGTCAAGAAATAAAATACGGGATTGATGATAGGAATTGATAATAAAGTATTTGCCTACAAGGAGAAAGTAGTGGGTACCCCTCCCATTGGCGAACTTGTGATTAATACATTAACTAGAACTTAAAAGTAATTTATCAGAGATTAAGAGGGGATGTGACGTACAGTACAGCAGTAGATTTGACAGACTTGTTTCTGGCTCACCGTTCAAACATTCGTCAAGTTCGCTGGGTAACCTGGGCTTGGCAATTTCCCACCCGACCTAGCCCAAAGAAGCTCCAAGGAGAGCCCAACCCAACGAACGGCCCGGGCTAGCCCAACAAAACCCCGACCCATTGGAAAGCTCGAGCAGGACGCATATTCCTGAACCCAAACTTCCAGATTCTTATGATACCTGGTTTATTCCTTCCGCCGGTCCCAAAAATGGTAAAGGCAGAGCAGAAATCATGGAGCATCACTAACACCGTCCCCTGCTGCTGCCTGTTGGAAATGGCAACACTTAGAGTGAGAAATGCCTATACTCATTAGTAGCAGTAGTATGCGTATGCACTAGAAATATACGTCGCCCTGCGAAAAATTTCTCCTCCTCGATTCCTTTCTTCCTTGTTCTTTCCTTGTAGTGGCCTCCCTTCCTGTTATTCCTTCTCGCTCAAGTCTTCCCTCCTTTTTACACACTTCACAGAATCAATCGTGAACTCCTTTACCCTTCAATACAACATCCTCATATTCACTTGAGCCGCTTCACTACACAACATAATACCCTCCTTACCAATCATTACCTCCACTTCGCTTATTTTCAACACCCACTACCGTCCCCCGTCGTCCTGCATTAGCCTCCACCGTCTCTTACCATTCTCTACTGTCTTGCTCCTACCCTTACAAGCCGCTGTCTCACCCTGTTGGGTCCACGGTCGGAGGAAATGACGCCCGTCCTTCAATACCATTGACCTGGATGGTTGGGAACCTCCGGTACTGGCCCTAACCGAAATTACCCACCTCCGAAAGAGCCAATAGCATTATCACGCCATCATAAGGCACTAAAATTCTGGTCGCGAATGAACCTGCATTCAGTTATGGTACCGTTGTCCCATTGGATGGATACTCTAGAGTAGAGTGGTGTGTCTCTTGTAACGCTTCGAGACTTCACCTTTAGCAAGGGCTAGGTTTGAGTCGCGCTTGGAGAAGATAGGGATTTAACGGGGTTGGAGCACTGCACACCTTAAAACAGACAAAGAACCGCGATTTGAATTTCAGAGCGGTGAATACATCTGGGAGAGAAGCGCCTGACAGCATTGTCCCTGGAGATGGAAAACAATAAAGTCTTGGAAGAATAAGAATACGCCCGCAGTGGGATGAAAAGGAGGGATACAAATTTCAGAGGTGTGAACTATGCGGGGGGATAAATACTGGACGGCGTCCTTAGAGAGCTCGAACACTGCTAGGAGCCGGCAAAACTGCAACTTCTAAGATCCTTGGTATAACCAGAGATAGAGGGAGTTTCCACCTAATCCCTCTATCGTTTCCGTTATTTAGTCTAGGCTTACGAGTAACTGCCTCAGTGTTGGACTGCCTATAGGGAATGTGGTTAGGCGGATATGCAGTTATCGGGTATGTGATTTTGAGGTGCGCGGCACCAGATGACAGATGGCAGTGGCTTGTTTCTTTGACATCCCATACGGGCACGCATAGGATATTATGGGTTTGAGGTCTTGTGTCGTTTCTTCCACATCCATGCCAGTAGTCATACGGGAATTAGTATAAGGCATAGGTTTAAGGGATCGTGGAGGATCAGGATCTCTCTAGGTTGCTTGAAATTTCGGAGAATCATGCATGGTTTATCAATTTGGTCAGTTTGGGGTTCCTTGTTCCTCCGCGGTTTGCGCTCTCGAGATTATGTTCACCATTTCCACCGCTTTTGGCTCCCCATTCCGCCTCTCACTCCGTACTTCATCCACAGTCATTTCCACTCCACCGCCGTGTACCGAAGAGTCGCTTCTTCAGAAGTAAATTCGATAATGCGATAGGTGGTAGGTGTTGGAAGATAGGAAATTGATATTAGGCGATCAGAGATTTAACAGCAGTTAGCCGAACCGTTGGATATTGGGATGGTAAATGTTAGAATGCAAGGCGGTTACAACCTTCGGAAAAAACAGAAAATAAAAGAGAGCCTTTAGGGGATTTACACAAGTTTGATTGACCGGAATTCCTAGTCCCTTGCTAATAGAGTGATCCCCACAATAGTTTTCAAGGGAGCCGCCCATCAACATGTCCTCCCTCGGATATGGCTAGGGTCCTCCGGCCCGCTGCTCAGGGTTTATCTGGGCCGTCGCCAGGTCCGTAAAACCGCTGGGAGGTCTGCCACGCCGCCGTTTCCTCGGTTGGAACATTCCGGATGATAATATACAAGAGGCAAAAATTGATAGAGTACGATTCAAAGATAGAGATTATAGTGCTGATTAAAGAAGTAGAGCGGTTTTTGTCCGGCATTGTTGTAGGATAAGGATATGTGTTTATAGTCGGGAACTAGCCTGGATAATGCTTTCCGTTGTCCGCTGGTGATGTTTCCGGATGCGGACGAAAACCGCAGAAGCTTGTTGGAAGGTTATAATAAGCATTCCTGTATTTCTGCGAGCTAAGCAGCGGTGTGCTCATTGTCTTTCTGGTTACAAATCATATCCCTATTGTTTTCCTCCCCCGATCCTAGCTCTGGGATCCCTCCACCGACCCGAATATCACCTTGTTCCTACTACGATTCTCGGAAGTACTGTAGGTTGCCAAATGGTTAACTGGATAATCCAGGACATATTTCTGTATACAACTATAGACCACCTCTCTTCTAGTACTTTGACACTGCCCAGGGCTAGAGGGATGCCCCCGTAGGTTTCTACCAGCAAACGAGAAACATGAAATTAGCTCGTATAGAGAGATAACGTAGGGAATATTGGTATACTACCGCTTACCTGAACCAGGAAATACTGCTTCAATCACGAGTTCCAGTGGCATGGTTGTTTGGCGAACGAGCCAGATTCTGGAATCAATGATCCGCATGAAAGCACGGGACTGATTTCACATTATCTCTTCGGACACTTGGGGAAGATCCCGGAGGTCCCTGTTCACCCCCTCCCGCCGGATTTAGAGTGCGGAACTCATTTCTCGGAGTGTGAAAAACCACACAGCTGCTACGACCATGTCCAAGGCTAATCAGGTGCTATCGCGGTGGTACTCCCTTGAAGAATCATGGCACCGCATCGTGGTAGATCATGAGGTGCAGAGGAGGAAATGTTCGTAGGCCTCTCCCCCGAGCGACCCTCATTTATCATTCAAAATATCAAGAAGCCGTAGGGGCAAAAGGTGTTACCGACCGGTGGACAGGTTGGGGGGATTGGGCAAGTCTTCCAGCCCTCAAGGGTTCCTGTGGTTAGCCTGAGGTCCCGATCGCCTGCGACATGGGCAGTGTAATGGCGTTGATTTTGCTCCCCTTTCTGGGGGAACATAGTTGACTGTGAGCAAAGTACTCTCTCGGTTTAGGGGTATGGGCAACACGGAGTAATGTACCAGTATTTTGAAAGTTAGCGATCTTGAGAGAGGGGTTGGATAACATACGGTAAGAAAAAAGCAGAGTATCCGTGCGGTGCATTGTAACGCGGAATTAAGAGCCACTAAACGAGAACTGCTACCCAGCGCCAAGAAGAGCCGCAATCTGTCCGGATGTCTTCAACCTATCATTATTATCATCGGCCGGGTGTTAAGAATAGGTGCTGAAGTGACTTAAATATCTCATCGGTTCTCGCCAAAGATTTTTTAACCAGATTTCTAACCAGAGAAGCACCCCCCCCGCGCCCTCTCCCCCATTTGATTTGCAAGTTTACACTTCAATACTAGATTACGAGCGGCCAAATCGAAGAACAGCCTCCCGGTGCCGGCAAGAGTCGTAATACATCCGCATGTTTTCAAGCACTTGAACTATTACCCCGGCTATCCGTCCCATGCTAAGAAGCGCCTGGGTAGCTGTAGAATCTCCTAACATCATGATAGATCCCCTCACAAGTGATTTCTCCTCTAGATTGTCGTCAACACTGACACCCCCCCTCCACCGTCGCCACAACGTCACCATGGAACATCCACCTCGGGCACCAAAAGTGCACGAAACCCGGGGGTGAGCAAACCAAAGCGCATCCTTGGAAACCGCCAAACACACGCTATTAGAGTCTGCACTCTTGCCTTTCATTCTTGGCTCAAAGAGTGGATACTTGAGCACCTTCATGCCCGTTCATTGTCTAAGTGCTGGGCGGGGGGGCTAGAAGTAAACGTAAGGGAGCACCGTGAGAACGGGAGATTGTACGGCCCGATCCTTGTCTAATCGCCAAAAGATTGCCTTTGTTCTTACTACCCTTTTCATCTTCACACCCTCCCACCATTTTTAAACCCCCCGTCAATTACCATTCCAAGACACGGTTGACCTTGAACAGGACGTCGGGGCTATATCGTTGCGAAACATAGAGCCTAGTGATACTTTCAAGCTTGCTAAGAGCTTGTCTAGAAATCTACTGATTCACAGGATCGTGCTACCGGGCATACAGGTCTGCAACTGGTGTCGGAGGACTAACCGTTTCCGGGGGGATGAACAACGGTACCACATACCACGGATGCTTTTGTTGCTGAAACACCAGTTGCGCGTTCTCAGGTTCTGGAGGCAATACCGGTATGGGAGTGGGGCGTCCCACTCTCGGGATGGGAGAGTACGAGTAACGTGGGAGATGAGGATAAACAAGCAAGACATTGTGATTGTGGGATTTTGTTACTTGGATAATATTATTATTGAGATTATTTATCTAATCTACTGTGGTGCGATCGGGGGGGAACCCTTCTTTTCTCAAACATTAAATGGCACTGGCCACGAGAAGCTAGCGAATATAAGCTACGAGCAAAGAACTCCTAATCTAAATTTAATACTCAATGGAGAGAGCGGTGCGGAGGAATGTCAGCCTACCGAGAAAGCTTGGGAGTGCAAAGTAGAAGGATCTTAGCGCTTTTGCGGGGTTCGATTCTGTTATGAATCCCGGGAGAAAGAGGATCTATGTCGGGGGCGGTTACGGAAATCATACCGGCACCTAACACTCAATGGACATAATTAGATCAACATCGAGTTTTACTCAGTCCCGATCACCTCGGTCGCCTCTCATAGGGGTCCCTCGATTAAATCGTGCGGGATCGGGTCTCATTTGATCGGACCCATTTGCCCTATCAGGGATATCGCTCGTATACCCGAGTATGTTCGATCATGATCTTCGTCGGAAATGCTGCCCGGCGTGCTATCGCTATCGCCCGCTCGTTCATATCCGTCCCCCTGTTGCCCGTTCATATACTATCGCCCGTTCGAACGGTATCGCTTGTTTGTACGCCGTCGCCTATCCGCACACTACCGCCCGCTCGTATGGCATCGCCCATTCGTATAGCGCCGCCCGTTCGCCTGCCGCCGTCGCTCGGAAGTCCCCACCCGTTGTCCGTCGGCGCAAAGAGGTCATGGGCATGGAAGGTTGGCGACCGCCGGCGGGAGAGTTCTTTGTGGAGGAGCGGGATGCACGGAGGCTAGGAAGGCAGGAGCGTTCTCTGTAGAGGAATGAGATGCACGGAGGCTGGGAAGGCGGCGAGCGGGATGCACGGAGGATAGGAAGGCAGGAAAGTCCTTTGATAAGTTTGTCTTTCGAGTGTTAGCACGGGAGTCAGAAAACGAGAGAGCGGGAGATACGCGTGGAACCGGAACAGAATGGATATGTGTGGTAACCGTTGGAAGGCGCGAGGTAGCTTAGTTTTTGGATATATATAGCTCCTGTCTTTTTTGTTAGTTAGTTGTGTTGTGAGAAAGTGTCATTGCGTTGAGAGTTGTTGAATGAGGGGGAGTTGCCTTCCCCGCTTTTACACTTGCGAAGTTTTTCGAGCACTTTAGTCATCGCCGTTGCAGTCACAGCCTATCACTCGTTCGTTTCACCCAATCGTCGAACAGACAAATATTTTATGTCTCTTATCCATCACTAGACCTAACTGCTACCTTGGCAGGATAAAGGGGCAATTTTTCCACATTCCCGTCAATTACCTTTTGCCAGTAGAGATGCTAGACATTTGAGTGGGGGAGAATAGGGATTGGGAAAGCTTCATGTTCTGCACCAAGCGCAAGCATGTATACTAAGTGTTGTAAATGCAGCTCGGCGTGTTTTGGGTATAGTTTTTTGTTTTTTGAAAGTACTAATGTTTAGAAAGGAAAGCATCAGGGGTACGGGGCAAGTCTCTCTCATTCAACTCTCATCGTGATGACACAATCAACACAAGCTACTCGACTCGATACCCCACTAACTAACGGAAAAGATAGGAGGTATGTATATCCCAAAAACAAACCATCCTCCTAGCCTTCTAACCGTCATCACATGTATCTATTCTGTTCCATGCTCGTCTACAATTCTCTCCCTTCAGATTTGCGTGCTAACAAAAAAAGGCAAACCCATCAAAGAACTCTCCCGCCTTCCTAGCCTCCGCGCATCCTGCTCCCCACAAGGAACTCTCCCACCTACGATCACTAACCTTCCATGCCCATGACCTTTCCGCAGCAACGGCGGATAAGGACCACAAAGAGCCGCCACGGAGAGCAATGGCGGGTGGTGATAGCGAGCCTGCTGAGCGACATCTCACGGTTTCCATCAGATATTCCCTCCTTCGCCGAATAATTACTCCACTACCGCCATCTGTCCAAGCCTGATTGCTATCGTTGAACGTATAAAACGTCGAGGGGTGGATTATACCGGCGATTTAAATATTTCCCCAGCGCACCTTGCTTGAGACATGTGAGGGATCTATTAGGTCTCCCTTCGCATATCGGCAGCGTGGGCTCAATTTGCGGTCCTGTAAATCGGGGTAATTGCCTAGCTGATAGTTAGCTGTATAAAAAAGCAGAGTATATTTATGTATTCAATTATACACTGCCTCTCTCCTACCACCTCTCTCATCACCCATCACCCATGGGGAGTCTGCCAGCTACATAGTGTGGATGCAAACATCAGCCAGTATCTGGTTATAATTTACAGAACATGGGGCCAATTTTCCAAAGCTATGCGATAGTATAAAAAATAACCAAAGAATACAAGAAATGGGAAACAAAGTAAACTAAAAGAGAACAACGCCGAAAGAAATGCAACAATCCACCTTCCTTCCGAAAGCCCGCCCCGCGGTCCACCGACGGAGGCATTGGTGAAGTTGCCGCTGCCTTTGCCTGGGAGAATGTTACTGCCGATATGTCTCAATATGGCAACGAGGCCGCATAGGGGTCCAGTGTGGGAGGCGGGCGGGCAATCAAGAACGCGAGCTGTAGGAGCGTGATGGTCTTCGAGTGAAGGAGAGCTGGAGTGAGATGGGGGTTCATGGACCCCGCTTGCTGGAGCTATGACCCCACGATGTCCCGGCAACCGGGTATCCCTTTTTCAACGGTCCTCCGGGGGACTGCTATCTCTTCCTGGCATGATCCCGTGTGGTTTGCCCAATTGGTAACGAGTTTCCACAACCCACCATTATACTGCCACTTACTTTCACTAGAGAATGCTCCTTGAATCGAGAACTCCAGAAAAAAAGAATTTGGGAGATCGAGGGAGATGTCCGAATTAAGGATCCGTGCGGGGGAGCGGAACGAATTTCACCCAGTCTTTTTGGAACCCCTGGGAAGATCCCCGGGACGTTGATTATCTCGTCAGACCTTTCAATAAACTTTATTATTCCCGCTAGTCCTGCTGGGCCGGTATGTAAGTAGCAAAAAATAGGGGTCCACAAAGTGGGCCAACTTCAACCAGTCTACGAGTATCCCGCAGCACTTCTAGAAAGTTTCACCCATGCGCCCCCAAACAAACAGCTGAGAGGCCGGCCAGAACACAGGAATGTAATCTCAAACCAAAAAAAACACAACTACCATCCCGCTTAATTCCGAATGCGGAATTTATTTCCAAATGTGCGGGAGGTCTTGCAGCTATTGCGCTTATAGCTTGGATTCGTTGGGTTCTGTCTTAGCGGCGCTGTACTAAAAACCATAGCGCAACATTCTGCGAGATCATGAGATATAGCGGAGGCAATATTAGTAAATCCTCCCCCGAATCGTCCTCATTGCCCCTCAAGATCAAAAAAACGCCTGAAATCAAAAGTGTTCTCCAGTCGGAGGACAGACTCGGGGGATCGGGAAGGTATTCCAGCCCCTAAAGCTCCTGCAGACCAAGCCGAGGCCCAGCAACCCATCCCTATAGCTCCGCCAACACCAGCACAATACCGTAGACTCCGCCCTCCCGCCTCTGTCGAGTTTTCGCCGAACATGGGCGAAAAACTATACAAGTTTCGTGATATGGATTATTTGTAATGGTGAATTTCAAAGTTGCCTAGGAAGCTTTCAAGTGCGGGGGATCGGTAGGATAACGGAAATGCGGAGCAGGGCTCGCTTGTGCAGACCTGTGATAGTATACTTCATCGCTCCTCCAAGCCATGCGGTAGGTAGCCCGGGTCGAAAAAACGCCAATCCAACCCAGCCCAAGCCCAACTAATATTCAGCCCGACCCAACTAGACGAACGAAGCTTAACCCGGGCTTACCCAACGAACCCATTGGGTCGGGGCACAAAAGAAAAGGAGTCGAGAAAAAAATATATATATCACGTTAAATTTTTACAAATACTATGTATAGTATTAGATCAAAATAGGTGTAATTCAAGATTGATGATAAGAATAGCTGGTGGCGGAGGTGCTAAGTGAATGGGGGTGATATGGGGAAGAATAGCAATTGTCTCTGAATTGAGGATTGAGAGAGTGTGGTGTGGGTCTGATATCGCCCTCTTAGCACCTGAGAATACGCGCTCGGGTTCCGGAGATATTGTAGGAATTGATAACCAAGAAATAGTTCACAATGAAAGTATTGGATACTCCTCTCGTTGGCGATTTTGTGGTTAATACATTAGCGAGCTGAAACCTAAATGTAATTGATCAGGTACTAAGAGGGGATATGACATAGGTCACAGCAAGAGATTTTACAGACTTGTTTCCGGTTCGCTAGGAGGATTTCGCAATCAAGAATTCGGGATCGCTATCGTTGTGACAGGCTTGTTTATTGTGACAAGAGCCGGATTGGAAAAAGTGGGATTTCGCAGATATTACAAGAAGTTGCTATCAGCTAGTGTAATATCTTAGCTTCTCAGCACATGTGGTTGTCATCGCAAGTGTCTGGGCACTTGACATAAGCCCTAACCTGTGACCTGTTACCGTAGCGACAACCTGAAAGGTCCCAAATTCTTGATTGCGAGACCCCCCCACCGTACCGTTCAAACATTCATCGGGTTCGCTGGGAAATGCAGGCTTGGCGGTTTCCGACCCGGCCTAGCCCGGCGGGGCTCCGGGCAAATCCAACGAACCCCCGACCCATTGGAAGACTTGAGCGAGACGAATATTCCCTAACTCAAACTTCCAGATTCTTACCTGGTTTATTTCTTCTGCCAATCCCAAAAATGGTAAGGCAGAGCGGAAGTCATGGGGCTTCACTGACACCGTCCCCTGCTACCGTCTATTAGAAACGGCCACACTTGGGGTGGGAAATGCTCATACTCGTTCGTTGGTGGCTGTGATACGTATATGCACTGGAGGGCCACACAGCCCTGGGAAAATCTTCTCCTCGATTCCTTTCTTTCTTGTTCTTTCCTTGCAGTGGCCTCCCTTCCCATTATTTCCTCTCGCTCTAGTCTCCCCCTCCTTTTTACTCACTTCACAGAATCAATCGTGAACTCCTTCACCTCCCGATATAATACAACATCCTTGTGTTCACTTGAGCCGCTCCACTCCACAACATAATACTCTCCTTACCGATCATTACCCCCGCTCCGCTTATTTTCAACACTCGCTGCCGTCCCCCGCCGTCCTGCATTGTACTACGCCGTCTCTTACCATCCGCTACTGTCATACAATTACCCTTACAAGCCACTGTCTCATTTTATTAGGCCCACGGCCCGAGGAGACGATAGCAGTCCTGCAATATCATTGACCTGGACAATTGGGAACCTCCGGTACTAGCCTTAACCGAATTTACGCACCTCCGAAAAACAACTGTGGCGTCATCATGCTATCATGGGGCACTAACATTCTAATTGGGAATGAATATACATCCAATTACGATAGCGCTGTCCCCTTGGATGGATACTCTCTCCAGAGTAGAGTGGTGTGCCCGTGGCGACACTTCGAGGCTTTACCTTTGGCAAAGGCTAAGCCCGGGTCGAGCGTGAAAAATGTGGGAGTTTAGCGTGGTTGGAATACACCCCAAGACAAATAAAGAGCCGTGATTTGAATTTCAGAGCGGTAAATACATCCGGGATAGAAGGCCTCGAAAACATTCTCGCTGGAGAGGGAAAACAACAAAGGTTTGGAGGGTTAAAGTACGCCCTCAGTGGGGTGAAAGGAGGAATATGACTTTCAGAGGTGTGAACCGCGCGGGGAGAGAAATACTGGGCGGCGTCCTTGGAGAGCCCGAATACTGCCAAGAGCCGGCAAAACTGCGGCTTCTAAGATCCCTCTATCGTTTCCATTATTTAGTCTAGGCTTAGAAGTAACGGCCTCAGTGTTGGATTACCTTCGGAAATGTGGTAAGGGGGATATGCGGTTATCGGGCACGCGGTTTCGAGGTGCGCAGCAAGCAGTCGGATGACAGATGGCAGTGGCTTGTTCTCCCGACACCCCATACCGGCGCGCATAGGAGCTTGCTGTTTTGTGGTTTTGTGGTTTTGCGTCGTTTCTTTCACACCGTATGCCATTGGCCATACGGTAGTTAGCTCAGGGCATGGGTTCGAGGGATCATGGAGGATCAGGATCTCTATAGGTTGCTTGAAATCCGGAAGAATCATGATTTATCAAGTTCGTGAGTTGAAAGTCTGTTGTTTTTCTGGAGTTCGTGTTTTCGAGAATATATCTGCATTTATCTCTTAGTCAGCCCTTAGCCGGAAAAACTTTCGATCGCCATTTCTACCACTCTCGACCTCTCATTCCGCCTTTCACTCCGTGCTTCATCCACGGTTGTTTCCACTGCACTGCTGCGCATTTTAGAGTTGCTTCTTTAGAAGTAAATTTGATAGTGTAATAGGTGGTAGGTGTTGAAAGATAGGGAATCGATATTAGGCAGTCAGAGATTTAATAGTAGTTAGCCGAACCGCTGGATTTTGGGATGGTAAATATTAGAACGCAAGGCGGTTGCAACCTTTGAAGACAATAGAAGATAAGAGAGAGCCTTCAGGGAATTTGCACAAGTATTTTTGATTGAAATTCTTAGTCTCTTACTAATAGAGTGATCCCCACACTCATTTTCAATGAAGTCGCCCATCGAGAAACATTTCCTCCCTCGAATAAACCTGAAATTCGCCGATCTGCTGCTCCGAGTTTATCTCCGTGCGAGATGTTATACTCCTCCTCCGGCCAATATGTGTTGATGCCACCTCCAGTAGCATCCCGGTTATATCCTCGTTTTCTGTAGAACCATTAGGTTCAGCGGGGTGCTGTAGCCATTGGCACCCCCCTACCCTAATACTCACCCAATTGCCGCCTACTTCCCGAGCCCAGTTGCTATCACCATACCCGTAAAACCGCTGTGAAATCCACCACACTGGCTACCGTCTCCCCAGTTGTAACATTCCGGACGACAATATAAGAGAGGCAGAAATCAATAGCGTGTTGTTCAAAGTTAGAGATTATAGTGCTGATCGGGAAAGTGGAGCAGTTCTTGTCTGGCGTTGTTGAAGGATAAAGATACGTGTGGAGAGCTGGAATAAGCTTAGACAAATGCTTTCTATTGTCCGGCGGCGATGTTCCCAGGTGCGGATGAAAGCCCGAGAAGGTTGTTGGGAGATTAGGGTAAGCATTCCTGAATTTCTGTGAGTTAAAAACCGGTGTGCTTGCTGTCTTCCTGCTTACCAATCATATTCTTATTATCTTCCTCCCCTGACCCTAAGTCTGAGATCCCCCCACCGACCCGAATATCTCCACGTTCCCACTGCGATTCTCGGAAGTATTATAGGTTGCCAAACGGTTAACTAGATAATCCAGGAGGACATATTTCTGCACATAACTATAGACCGCCTCTCTTCTAGCACTACTTAGAAATCTACTGATCTACAGGATTGTGTTACCTGTTTTCACTGTTGGGTTGCAGCAGAGGTATTGAAATGATCAGGGTTTGAGCTATGTCAAAAGAGTACTGTAACCGTCAGTCCATGGACAGCGGTTTTGTTCTTGGCTTTTTTGCATTTTTTGCAATGCCCCTACTCTACTCCACTTGCAACGTCCTACAGCGTATCCTGTGAGAACTCTCACAAGCACTATAAGAATATTATGTTAGAAATATGGGACAAATGAGATCGTATTATCACGTCCTGCCGCGTTGCTGTTTTCTGGCAAATATTCAACGGGTGTCGCCCTTACTGTAATGCGTGGTTCATAAGTTAGGTAGGTTGATTGGAAATGAAGCAGTAGATAATCGGGAGCTAATTGATGGTGGGTAACACGTCTCAAGATTTGTTGTTCTCAAATACTGAGCTTGGAAAGTTGTCATAATAGTGGTAGCATACTACAATGCTAACCTCACAGGTCAGACACTGGTCACATTGTCCACGTGCAAAGAAATAAATTATTGCGAAGCCATCAGATTGTGAAGATGGGAGTAAAAAAGTAACGGAACCACCACCACCACCAGCCACCAAAGACCGTCCACCACAAAGACCTATACCCGGACAGAGCTATACTCCCCCTCACGATCTTAAGCACAGAGGCCGGGAGCTAGTATGGGTAAAACCGCCGTATCCATGAGTAGGTAAATGCAGTGACCGAGAGATGAACCTCGAACCAATAGCGACTTGCGGCTATCTGATCTGCGACACTGTGCTTAAGGAACCCAACTACTCCCCAAAAATATGACATGAAACTTATTGATGGGTAGCAACTAAACCGCGCGGCTATAGCTTCAGAGTGAGTGGGACTTAAGGTAAATTGACTTGTATAGGAAGTGTAGATAGGAAAGGTAAGATATGCTTTGTACTTCTGCTGTTGTCTCTCATACAACTAAGTTAACAGTAGAGACGGGTGTATAAGTAAAACATAAACCAAATATCCTGACCCTTCGATGGATCACCACGCCACTCTCCACTTTTCCACACATGTCCTCATTCCTCCGCACACTCCAGTGATAACAAAGGAAAGACATAATAGAAACTTCTCCATATATCCTTAACTGACCATAATGAAATCCTCCGAACAATTCCTGCAGCTTCCAAACGCAACAGCCTTCTTCCGTGAGCTCTAACAAAACTCACCGGCAGCCAAGCTAGCACTTTAGCGCAAGGACTTGATCAAACGGCGGGGCAAGGTGGGCAGATCACGGATACCCCGGATGCAAAACTAGCGCAGTGTTAATATTGGAGTTAATTGAGGTTGGATGTGGTGAACATGAGCGGCTCACATCCTACAAGGATAATTAGGACCCAGTGTTGAGAGGGTTAGCAGTAGTGATATCAAATGACTCACCGCCTACATTGCAGAAATAGTGGAGAGGCGCGCGGTGTATTAGCAGGAGGCGCAGAAAGGGGAGGAGAAATTTACTAACGAGCTGGAGAGGCAAGGTGTCAGCTAGAGCTCTTACAAGGGATAGAAATTTGCGCACAAACTGAGACAGGAAAGGAGCAATTGGTTAGCGATTAGGGGGAGCAAGGAGAGGAGGTTGGCGATAAATACCACCTGTTTAGGAAACCGTGGGTGGAGTTAGTCTGGAATCGCCTTCAATGACGAGGAGAAAACAGGGATAAATTACGTACGGCCTGTAAAGGTGGGATGGGAATTAGAGTTGAGTAGAAACTAAGAGCAAAGGAAGAGATAAAAGCCAACTCACAGCCTTGAGGGGGCCAAGTGTCAGTAATTGGGTCATTCCAGAACTATAACTGATGATTTTCACTTACACGCTACAACACTCAATGAGCCAGAGGTCAGAAATTGCCTGGTCCCAAAACAGTGATTTATCTTGTCCACTTACCAACTACAACACGGAGTGAGCCAAAGGTCAGAAATTTCCAAGTCCCGAAACAGAGATTTATTCTGTTCGCATACCTCCTACAACACCTAGTGAGCCAGTGATCTGCAATTTCTTCGTTCCGAAACCATGATTTATCCTGTTCACTTACGCGCTACAACACTCAGTGAGCCAGAGGTCGGCAATTGCCTCGTCCTGGAACCGTGATTTATCCTTTTCACTTACCGACTACAACACTCAGTGAGCCAGAGGTCAACAATTTGCCCGTCTCGGAGCCCTGATTTATCCAGTTCACTTACCACCTACAACACCCAGCGAGCCAGTGGTCAGCAATTGCCTCGTCCCGAAACCGTGATGGATTATGTTCACTTACCCACTACAA
>QLOI01008475.1:0-10107 GCA_003313605.1 Tuber umbilicatum
ATTTTTGCTAGCGGTCGGTGGCAGCTACAGAGGAGAGTGCTGCTTGTAGGTGGTGTCAGCGTCGGAGGTTGTTGATTGTTGATTGTGGATTGTGGATTTTCAGAGTTGTGAGAAAGAGGTGTGGTGGTTGCAGCAGGGAATCAGGGCGTTGTTGGCTTTTCGGTTCGGCAGGGTTGGCCAGGTGGTGTCATCTGTGACTTTCGCACCGGCTTAGGTTAGGTTAGAACTGATCACGTTTCAACGAGACAGCTCCCCCAGCCAGGCTTGGCAAAGGTTTGTTAGCCCATGCGATGCCTAGCTGAACCTTTACTCGGTCTCACGTATGTATGATAGTTAGAGCAAACCACAACCAAAAAATGCTTCCAGCAAGGGCCATTTTCTACACTAAATCTGGTGAAAAAAGGCAAGAAAGAAAAAAACTTGACATCGCCTCCAAACGACAAGTCTCACCTCACCGTCTCCGATACCCTTACCTGTCAGGATCAAGACTACAGGCTGTTCGTAGGTTAATTTACCGTCAAGCCATCGTCCGAGAGAAACACCCGTCACGCACTGTAGGAACTCGTGAAGTTCGCTGTCTCCGGCAGCCCTATAATCACCAGGTTCTGGGTCCAAGGCTCCCAAATGTGCTCAAGGCAATAGAGGTACTGAAGGGTAAACCTCCAGTTTCAATCATTTATTTATCCGTGTTTGTCGACCCGGCTTCAATAACCTCCAGTCCGAATATAACGAGTTGGCTAAGACGTGGAGTATTTCACTCGGGGGGGTACCGGCATATAGCAGGGGTTTTCAAAGTTAAAAAAGTTGAGAAAAAGTAGCTTACTGTGGCGTTTCAGGTAATCTTGGCATGCACAAAAATGGTTAATTTACTGTCAATTTACTTTACCATACCATACTTTTTTTTTCTAGTAGAGACGGAGCTCATGAGGTCTGTAATGAGCCAAGAATCGGTAAAGTGACAATACAAAAATTAGTCAGGAATGTACTTCTGAATGGCAAACTGACAGAAATGATCTATCATGCTTTAGGGAAAGAGCTCAACTGAGGACATAACTCTCAATAGTGATTTGCTGACATGCTCCCTAAATGTAACCTTCAATAATAGTGATGTGGAATCACTATAGCAAGTAATTTTGCTGGCTGCAGTTGTTGGCAGAGTGTAGTGGAGTGGAATTCATTTAACTTTGTTACTCGAGATAATATGCAAAGACCAGCCACTTTATTCAACTCTGTTTTTATGGGCCTCAAATATGTTACTTGAAATTATTTGATACAATTGGCTACTGTTGATGTTAGGCATATGCAATTCCAACACCCCCCTCTGGCCCCGATGTAGGGCCCGGATGTCGCCTGCAGTACGGTGTGAAGTTGCTGGTTACCAGCAAAAATCGCGAAATTGGCAGCTTCCCCGTCACATCGTATACATCGTCGCCGTCCGTCCGACCGGAAGCTGTTCGCAGGATATATGAGAGGGGTAGTGTGCACTGCTCATACAGCTGGAATCCAGTATATGATCCAAATGATATCTGCATGAGCAGAAAAGCCTACCGAATCAGAAAACAATAATGCTTCACGTTGACCGACTACAAATAGTCATAGGTCTGCAAGAATGGACGGGAGTTAAGGAGACGTAGCTGCAAGCCCATTCTCACTAGGCAAATCAAAGAATTGATGGAGCACTAAGCCTACCAACTCTACGTAAAGATAATGCAGTCATGCCTCTGTGTTGTCACCGTTGTCTGATATTGAGACTGATCGCCTCGGTAACAGAGGAACGACTGGTATGTTCGCAAATTGGGCAGCATACTCAGACTAAGTTCATATGGCAAAGGCATCGTTTACTTCCAACTGGCGGAGTCTCGCACACCCTCAGGAAGACGAAGTACAATAAGCCGAATGACTAGAAGCGGGGAATTATTCAGGGTGGACGAGTGTTTGCACTTAGGATTGATAAGACAAAAGACTAGTAATTGTTGCGGAGGTTCTTAGTTAGTATAGGTATTAGATGTACCGGCCACGGAAACTCACGTGGGATATAAATATAAGAGTTCCTCCCCAGCTATTAGACAGACAGCAACGGAGAAGAGATCTTATCAATATAACAAGTTATTGTCTACACTTTATCGTCTAAGTAGTTTTAGCGAAAACGAGTATTAGCGATTAAATTACGATGCCTTCCTGACACTACTCCGTTATCAAACACTTAAAACGCTTAACCTTACTCTACTGAGCTCTGAGTTGGTTACCCGTAACAGTTGATATGTACACTAATGGACACTAGTACATGGTTGAGTGCTAATCATTTTATTGTCATCTCCCCTCTTAACTTTGAAACCCCCTAGTAAATCAGTTCCCACACTCTTCTGCCCTATCTCCAGGACGCCTATTGGTAGTGACAGATTAGGATACTCTTACCGGATAAGTTACCAGCATGACAACAGCCTGCTTACGGCCTTGGGGGGCACTTGTACTTTAATCTACCGTGGTCTGTCTCGGGTTTGCCCAAGCTATAGGCATACTGACTGGCAGGACAAAGGTGGGAATAAGGCAGCATCGTGTGCGCTAATTTCAAAAGCTTCCACCGATCCAAGCTCGTTTCACGGTGTGGTGAAGTAGAGTAGTGGGGGGTGGTTCCCCACCGTACAGTGCCGTTAGAAAAGTTCAGGGACAAAACAGCTTAGCATGCCTCACCAACCATGATAGAGACAACAACGATAGGAAACATATTGATAAACAATAAAAATAAAAATAAAATAACTATAGAGACAGAGAGAGACATATGTGTAGATAATATCAATATTTAGTATGACCTCCCCGCATTTTAATTGCCTCCCGTATCCTCTTTCCCATTTTTTCAATCATTCCATCCACCGCCTTCCAATCTATCTTCCACTCCTCCTGTCCAGCTGCCTCCAGCTCCTTCTCATCTTGAGGCCGTCTTCCAAGGCGAGAAATTTGCTTCCAAGATCTCATAGGTATACTGTGCAGTATTCATACCTAGACGATCCTGATCGCTTGTACGCTCATCCGGTGATCTTCGCCTGGTAGGAATCAAGGAAGTATGATTGTTGTAGGTGATCGCTGCCCAGAACGCGGTCGAGAAACATCCTGAACGGAATGTGGGAGCTACTTGTAAATAGCAAGGATCCATTGCGGAGTCGGGTCCTGTTGGTCGCCGCACTTTCTTTGGCCCTCCTCCTGTACCTAGAACTACAACACATTCATCGGTATAAACCTTCGATTTCCACCTCTCTGCTTTCCATTTTCTCCGTAGCAGGCACCAGGTGTACCTCTTGCTCATCTTCGTCTTATCCACATCAGCAAAAAAAAAAATTCGTCGGACGAATAACGTCCGCGTCTGGACTTTATCCGTCCGTTTTTTTGCGTTTGGTGCGTCCCGGTCGTCCGCTGTCATCCGGCGCTGACCACTTTCCTTAGCTCCATCTGCTGCGTTCTAGCACCCCTTTTCCGTCCCAAGCACCCTGCTATCTTGTCCCGCACCTAATTCGTCCAGACTTCTACCTATTTCGTCGCGACGCCTCTTACTCTTGTTTTTATGTCTGTCTTTCGTCCGGCGACCTTGTTTGTATCCTTTGCTTTGTCCGCTGCGTTTTTGCACCCCTTTCCCATCCCAAGTGCTCCACTGTCTTGTCCCGTACTTAATTTGTCCCTATGCGTACCTATTTCGTCCGGATGCCGTTTACTTCTGTCTTGATGTCCTTCTTTTACTTTACAGTCTTGCTTGTTTCAATTGCTAATCCCATCCTTTCTATGTAAACTCGCGCATGATCCTTCCTCCTAAAATAATTAAATTTCTCTCTGGACACACCTGATTAAATTGTTCATGGAAGGGTCTCCACTCAAACCCTGGGATCCGCCAGTCGTCCGGCACCTGCAGTCACTCGGCAAAAGTGTTCGTGAAAGGCTGACTAAGCGCCTCGCCAAAAAAAAAAAAAAAGCCATTCCCTAAAGAAGAGTGCAATGTCCCAACCACCATAAAAACTTTAATAATTAGACAATAAATTGTGAATATTTTCTGCTGTTATCTCAATTTCTAGTACTAGATAAAAATGTTTTGACTAATTGGACTGCCTCTTTTATCTAAAAAGTATTCACTTTCATGACTATTTCTTGAAGCATAATACCATTTGAAACCACTGGCAATTAGAATTAACAAATTGATAAACAAGTCTGTGTCCAATATGAAGAATATTTCAGAATTTTTAAATATTGTAAAGGAGTGGGAAAAGCATTCAAGTTGCTATCTAGATTCTTACTATAAGATTTTAGTTATGATTTAGACTTTGTAAGGCTTAACAAGACAGTACTCTTAGCAAGGCATAACATTTTGTAGCTAGCAAAATCTCAGAGTAAAGTAGTTCTCATGAGCTAAAAATTGTCATACTTCACTAAGGGTGCTGCCTTACTGAGGCCGTACATGATTTACTCACAAGTTTTAAGATTTGTAATCTTCTAGACTTTTCAACCTAGACTCAAACTCACTTTTAAATTCTATTGATAAAAGGAACTGTAATCAGTACAGTTCTTACAGTTTACCTATATAAAGAACAGGAAAATTTCCAGTTAGAGCTTTGGTACCCTGGCTAGGGGGTAAACAGGCAGCCTGAGAGGTGGAGGAGATAAAACATAACCTGTCTTAACCCATACATCAGCAAAAAAATACCCTGCCTCTGGTACGTCACCATTGCGCCCTGACGTCGGTGACGTTGCTTCTACACCCCCTGCGCCCTAGACGCCCTGGCATTGGTTGCAACGTCTGCTTGCATCTGGGCGATCTACGGTTGCCTCGACAGACTACGTTGTGTCCTGACCTGACGTCGCGTCAGACCCACGTCTGGTCAACACTTGATTTATCCTTCCAGTTGCTTTCCTGTTCTGACACTAGCGGCTTCACCTTGTTCCTTGCCGGCGCCCTGACTGGATATCGCCACCACCTCTCCCAAGAGGGCTTCCAGGCGTAGCGACCCAGTGGTCCAATGTTATACTCTCTTTCATCTCCAGTCATGGCATCCTGAGGCTGCCTTACACATTACATGGCGAAACAGTTAAAGTATCTCACTCCGAGTTGTGGAGTTTCTTTTCGTTAGATTTACGTTTTTACCTCTGGTTTCTCGAGTGTCTCCTGACGGTGACCTGAATCCTGGCTTCCCAAGTTCATGACCTCATTTTTTTATTCCTTGTATTTTATACCAATGCAAGCGGCCGGGTTGAAATCAGAAGACTACTGCCCGGAATAGGGCTGTCCTGATTTCAATCCGGCCACTTGCGTAAGTAAAAGTTCCCATATACAACTTTGCGGTGATACTGCAATCCTCATCCCAGTGCATAGCCGAGTCCTGATCCTGTGATCTCCATATTCCTTAATATATCACATTAAACGTTCTTAAATCAATTCAGCTATTGACAAGCCAGCGCCGGTCTGTCCCCGGGATCAGGTGTGCCAGGCCAAGGATCGTCCCAATATCAACTACCATGAACTCCCGTGCGTCTTCCCTCAGCTGTACGTTAACAAGACTGTGTACGTCCAATAGGCATCCTGAGTTGATTGTGGTTAACTACTGAACACACGCTAGACGCCATATAGTACCCCCGGATGTGTAGTCCCTGATTTTGAATAGTGCGATATGGTTTGCCAGCAGTTGACCCTTCGGCGTACCATACATTTCTGGCCTACCAGCTTGTACTCAAACCCAATCGTTGTGGCTCGCCTGACCCCGGAAGAGCAAAGCGCCAGTGTATCGCACACGGTGGATGTCGTAAACCTCAGGATCTTGGAAAGCTGGGACCAGGATTTCAAGTTGTATTAGTAGTTGAATAGGGAGTGATCCCAGTATCACTGGATCTTGAGGAAGGGGGCAGTCAGTCGGCAGGTTTTTGCCAGCTATAGTGAATCAATTCACCAAACATAGTCTCAGAGGAGACCCCCAAGACCTTGCAAAAATCAATGACGTCTGACACATCGTGGCAGCATCCATCCAGAATCTGGTATCGGGGCCCCTGCTCTGGTACCATACTGGTGTTGTCCAAATGGTGCAAGACGTTAACAGGACGGTCAACTCAATGACGTCTTAGGGAATCCAAGTTCAACTGTCTCATTCGAATAGCGTGCTGGCGACCATAGCTGTGTATAATCTGTCGTGCGGCATTATTTTGTTGAAATTCCTGATTCATTTCATATGTATATTTTACATAATAATAGCATATATTCTCGTACTTGGTTTATGTCTCAGCTAAACCTATACACTGCGAACAATACTACAGCAAAGACATTTATTACCTATTTCTTTTATATTTCCTGATAATGATCACGAGTTATTACATATGTTTTCTTTTAGTACTGAAAGTATTCTGGTTACTTATGAATATTTTATGCATCATTCTTGGTCATCAGATTTATAATATCCTTACATATTTTTCACACCACTACGCATCCACATATGTTTTATGAGATTATATTGGCAAGTTTGTCAGGGTTAAACATGGTCGCACTTTTGTTCGTCCTATGTTCTCCCTATTTTTCTCTTAGTTACCGAGAGTCACATGAATTATGTGCACCTGTATATATATAGGGGTACTGCCCACCACCTCGCTTAAGAGTTGTAAGGAAAAGACCTACTACCAATCTACCTTCATACCATCTACCTCCTCACTAAGTGTGCCCATAGTATGCACTTCATACTGTGTTCCTATTCCCGTACAAAGTTATTAAGATCGTACCGTTCACAATTTTAATAGGTTATGAGCCCGGACCATCTATAGCTATAAGGAATACACTTACACGCTTTCCTACCCTATGGTTACGCGACCACTTTCACCTTTATGGAACACAAATTCTACCACATGGAAAAAACCTCTTCTATCAAAACATTTCTCGAAACATATGTTGAAACATTCCTCTAATATCTTCTTGAAACATTCCTAAATCGAAACAAAACATCCGTTGAAACGAAACGTTCATCGAAACGAAACACGTCCATTGAAACGAAACACGTTCATCCAATCGAAACACGTTCCTCGAAACAAAACGTCTGTCGAAACGAAACATCGTGAAACAAACATCGCAAACGAAACATGTGCTCCCGGAACTACCCCCCCCCCCACTTTTTTTGAGGGCGTGGTTCTATAAGTACCCCGGGTTGCCCCCTTGCACCTCACTTTCTCCCGAGTGAGCCTACTTCCTCTTGGCATTTTCTCCCCAGTGTGCCTCCTTCCTCTTGGCATTTTCTCCTGGGAGTCCCCCTTTTTTGGGAAGAAGGGCAGTTCACTCCTGGGATCCTATGTGTGACATAGTAAAAAATCGCTTCCACCGGACCTTTGCCTAAATTTATGCAATGGCCTCCATCTCTGCTCCTCTCCCTCCACCACTTCTACCTCTGCCTCCAGATAGGCATACAAACAGTACCAAGTGAGGTTTCGCACCTTCCTATAAACTCAGCACAATTCCTAAGCTGACGGGACCTGAAAACTATCATTCTTGGCGTGACATTTCCAAGTAGGTTCTTGGACTGTATAACTGTTGGAGGATGGTTACTGGAGAGGAAATTATCCCAGATCAAGTAATTGATAGCGGAGAGGCCATGAATACTGACCCGATAGATGAGTTTCGTGATCGCTACCAATATGACTCGGCATACTTCCTTGAAACAATCGATCTAAGCTGGTTAATCTTATTAGCAACATATAAGTCACCCCCAGCCATATTGACGGAATTTCAGGACAAATTTGATAGAGAAAATACCTCCTCCTTCTTCGACCAGCTAAATGCAGTCCTTGATTCCAAGTATGATAAATCTGAACCCATCGCAGACAACATCAACAAGTACGACACCTTATAGAATAGAATGCAACGCCAGTGTTCTTCTGTGTCGGAAACAGACAAATATGCACTACCCTTCGTCCTCAAATCTGTGTTTGAATCAACGGAAGCGAAACCTGCAATCCTCCTCTGCTCCATTCCCGAATCAATGAGTAATGTCGTTGATATCCTCCAAACCAAGGAGGATCTTTATAACGACCCTGCTGGAGCATCCAGTAGACTTAGTTCGATCCCATGCCGGAGCCCTGAAGGGTTACGGTTAGGCTAGTCAAGTAACTCTACCAAAGGGTTACCTTGTGGACTAAGCAGATGGTAATGCTTAGACTGCGAACAAAAAAGGTATACCAGGTAGGTAGGGAAAGTCTACGCTGCAAGTACGGAAGGTCTCTGAGAGTTCCGACGAGTTACCCTACCTTAGGGAGTATAGTTACCCTACCTTGGCAAAGAGGTTACCCTACTTTTGGATAGGAGTTACCCTACCTAGAGCGTAAATGGTGTCACGGATTCGACTTAGCGGCCTTAAGGTTTTTGTACTATGACTCATGACGGGTCATAGGGTTTCATTTGTTAAGATGAATTATGCAAGTGTATGAGTTACAGTTGGGACTCATAGTTATTTTTATACACATGACTAGTTTCGAGTCATGGGGGCTGTGCACAGACGAGGGGGCTGTGCACGATATTATGGTTTTACGCGCATGACCTGTTTAGGGGTCATGTGGCTTGCACACCTGACCGATGATGAGGTTAGATGATGATTATGTTAGGCGCATGTATGAGTCACAGTTGTGACTCATAAATGTTTTTGATTTGTAAACGGGTTGCGGGAAGGACTATATAAGGAGGACAGCAGGACGTAGTAGTTAGTTCTTCACGCAACCATCTAAGTACTTTACTATCTACAATCTTTACACGAAAGACTTTGACGCTCGCGTCGCAATACGAGAAACCCCGAATTCCTTATCCGATAAGGAAGAAGAGTTAGTCGTTACTTGGTGAAGTAAGACTAACTGAGACGACACCAAGAGATATCCAATAGGACTTGAGGAAGTCCAATATTGCGATATCAATACATCTCCGAAGGGAGATAAGAGAAGTATAACCTGCTCGTTACCTGTTGTGCCCCACTAAGAGGGTATTGTAACAAAAGGTTACGCAAAGTTTTGGAAAAAGTCATAGGAATGTTTGTTCTGCAAGATTATATCGGAGGTTCAAATCTGGACTCAATCGGGCAATCTGTTGTTGAGCTACGAACCCAAGAAAATCTTGCCTTTGGTAAACAATGGAAAATCTGAGACCAACACCCCCCTCTGGCCCCGATGTACAGACAATGCGTCATAGGCCAACTGAAGAGAAGTTGCTGGTTTACTAGTAAAAGCCAATGATTAAAGATGGTGGTGTAATACCGTATACGTTGTCGCCGTCCTTCAGACCGGAAGCTGTTCGCACGAGATATGAGGGGGCATGGGGTGATCGAATGGTTACACGAGAAGTCATTCTTGAGTGCATACACCACTGATCCTTATAAGCCTACGGTAGTAGGTATGTAAGATATACTGGAAGCCCGGGAGGCCTCTGGTTAAGTGGTAGACCTTCGACTCCCGTATGTCTCCGAAAGACTGTAAGATGTCTGGAGGTTGTTAGCAAGCTCTGGATCGTAGTAGTCTTGTCTTGACTGAGGTTGTCACGATTCTAGACTGACTTAGCTATTTCGCACTATGACTCATATAAGAGTCACAGGGTTTCATTTGTTACATGGGTTTTTATATTGATTTATGTTATTGATTTTGCACACATGATGTTTTACATGACTCACGGTTGTAAGTCATATGTTATAGTTACGCGAATGACTCATTTGGAGTCATATGATGTTATGTTTTCACATGAGTCACACTAGCGACTCATAGTTATATTGTTATTGTATAATGACTCAGTTGAGTCATAAGATGTTATGCGTGTGTATGAGTCACAGTTGTGACTCACAGTTGAGCGAGAAGAATTATATAAGGAGGACGAGATAGACATGTAGTTAGTTTCATGCTTCACAACCGCTATTTACCTCGTCTTTGAAAATACAACACCACGAACTTTATCGTCAGATTTTTTCCTCCACAACCTTTTCCCCTCACGCCCCGCCTTGCTTCTTAGACCTCTTAGGAGAGATATCTGTGGCCTAGCCCAGTAATCCTATCTGGCCCTGGGACCATGGATCTCCCCCCTCACTCCCTTCCCGCCGCGCCTGCTCCCCCCCGCCCCCCCTCGGTTAGATC